>JAOUQZ010000024.1:24039203-24076774 GCA_028564935.1 Neosilurus hyrtlii | reverse complement strand
TAGAATGCCTCCCGAACGCCTCCCTGGTGTGGTGTTTCGGGCATGTCCGACCGGGAAGAGACCCCGGGGCCGACCCACAGAACACACTGGAGGGACTACATCTCTTGGCTGGTCTGGGAACGCCTTGGTGTCCCCCGGAAGAGCTGGAGGAAGTGGCTGAGGAGAGGGACGTCTGGAAATCACTGCTTAGGCTGCTGCCCCTGCGACCCGACCCCGGAACAAGCGGAAGAAGATGAATGAATGAATGAATAAATGAATATTGAGTGATATCTACCAAGCCTGAGGTGAATAATTATTTTAAATATACGCCACACAGGAACATAAGAAAAGTGAACGAAAACGTTCTTTTTTGGGGGCGATGGATAGATTGATGATATGAGATAGTTCTGGTGAGCTGTTTATTGATAAAATGTTATCAGGTCTCCCAAGATTAAAAAAAAAGATGCTGGTCAGGGATAGTGAGTTCCCAGAATCCTCAGTTGGTCTCCGCACGGTTCTTCATGCCCTCTAACGATGAGAAGGAGAAGCGCTCGATCCTCACTGCTTTAAGGAAAGCGTGTCCATGGGAACAAGCTCCAAATTCATTACAGCATTACAGTAGAGTGCAGAGACAATTCTACACCACCAAATTTTTCTAAAAGGGCTCCTAATGAAACGAAGTAAAAAATTACTTCTCTATAATTTTTTGGTGAAAATGTATTGAACATTGCTATTGTAGGCAACGAAAACCAAAAAAAAATAAATCGCTCAGGTATATTGAGGTAAAGGTATGGCTAATAAATGAAAACACGAAAAATTTAAAGGTGTTGTGAATAAATTTTTTTTTTTAATTCTAACCTTATGGAATGGTTAACGAGTTCTCATCACCTACAGTAGCATTGTTCAATACATTTTCACCAAAAAAATTACATTTTTGACTTCTTTTTTTTTTCAGGAGCACTTTTAGACAAAAGTGGAGGTGTGGAATCTTCAGTGCACACGACTGTATGTTCTAATACTCGTTTCAGAGGACAGAAAGCATTTTTAAAATCGATGTCTCGGATTCCCAGCAGTCCGATTGGAGTCTGACGTATCACACCCTCGACAAATCCTCATTTTTCTTGATAAACCCTTATTAATATTCTAGACGTATCACCGATATGCGCATTTGTGATTGCTGCCAGGAGTACCTGATATTAGCCGAGAGGGAAGTCGATCCAGTTTTGGAGGCTTCTTCATTACGCCGCTGCAGTAGAAACGCTAAAGGAAGCATTTCTGCACAGAGGACAAAGAGGCTTTAATTAGTCGAGTTCTTCCCTCGGGGTTAAGTCATAAACATAAAAAGAAAACCAACAAGATAGCTCTCGTCCTTTCATGACAAAAAAAAAAATCTATTCTATCAAACATTTAATGGTTAGATTATGAAGCGTAAGGAATAACACACTCCATGCTGTGCTGTTAGAGGAAAATAATCAGCGGCGGGTTGGAGCGACGAAGCAGAGTTAGCACCCAAAATTATTTTCCAATCACAGCCTGGACAATAATAATGTCTCGATGTGTTTTATTATTTTTTTAAGACTCATGTATGCTCCTTTACGTACAAAAGTAAAGGCGTCCGTTCAATCGACACCTTCCACATACTTCCGAACATTATTTTCTGTATGTCAGCATCACCTTTAAACAACACGTCCACTAGGGGGCAGTTCAGAGAAGTCGAGACTTAAACATGGCGATGGTGCAGGAAGTCATGCTATGGTACTTTATTAAGAAACAGGAAATTGCGGTGTTATAGCCTGGCAGGCAGCAGTGATGGTCTGGGAGGCCATTCAATACATTCCAACATTCGTTCATTTGCCAAACTGCTTAATCTAACCAGGGACGCAGGGATACTGGAGCCTATCTCAGCCAACTCTAGCAAAGGCAGGGTACACCTTGAACAGCTCACCAGTCCATCACAGGGCCAGCACACGCATACGCGACTATTTACAAGCACACCTAGGGGCAATCTGGAACAGCCAATTAGCCTAATCGTCATGTCTTAGGACTATAGGAGGAAATCAGAGTACCCAGATGAAACCCACATAAGCACTGGGAAAACATGTAAACTCGCTGAGCACGGGACTCAAACCCAGAACCTTCTTGCTGTGAAGCGGACATCCTAATCACTACGCCACCGTGCCACTTCATGTCATGAATACTTTCCGCCCCTATTTTTCAGTAAAGTTCTCTTTATGTTCTCCGATGAAGCTCGGAATTGGGGTAATGTTACACACAGTAAGTGCCTGACGTCACTTCAGATCTTGGCGTGAATTAGCAGTTCTGATGCTTGAGGCGAGCCACAGGCTGACATGCAAAGGCTATAATGGCATCGGCGTTGCCCACAGCGCAACACTAAACCCATTAAAATCTGTTAAGGTGGCAGTCGGGCATGACGTCTCGTTTAAAAACGACTACAGGGTTCAGATAGGAAGCAAAGCCACCCTTGAGGGGAAGGGAGTCAAAACCAGAACTTTGAGATGTTTCAAAGAGGGATGGAGTGACTCATACAGGACCCAGAACCGTGGCTCCTCGCTGCTAAGCTTTGATTCAATCCCACTGTTGCTTCTTTGCTCACACCGGCCAGGGAACGTCTGAAATCAGGTCTTCATTCTTATCCTCAAAGAGTCAGCGTGGCTGCAGGCTTTCACTCCAGCCGTACAGCAGAGTGTCTGTGGATAAGACTCTTACCTTCGAGCTTTCTAAAGCTCCAGGTTTAAGCTTAATAGACAGGTGAGGTAAAATCCCAACACACAAAATCCACCTCCCTCAGTCCTCCGAAAGCTACGAGTCGTTTTAAATTCATCGCACGTTCACTTTGGATTAAAGCATCAGAAGTCTGGGATCTGGTTCTGCTCTCAGTTTGCAGTCTGGATCGAGTTTAATACGTCCTGAGATGAACTGGCATCCCAGACACGCTTCAGGGCACTGCAGTCCTGTCCAGGACAATACACGAGTAAAAGATCCAGTTCGGCCTTCCCAGAAGCCGCTTTCTAAACCTGTATCATCATCTTGCCAAAATAATCACAGAATAAATCCTCTACACCAAGCTACGCCGTTTTTCATTTTTTAAATATCTTTTGTCGTTGTGATGGACCGGAACCGGCCTCACAGGTGGCCACGAGGGAAAACAATCAGGCTTGTGTTTAAAACTTCCACAAGACATGAAGGAGGGAAAAGCTCGAAAGGAGCATCACCAAGACTGAGTTGGTATGAGATTTGCTAAAGCGCCCACAGAGAGACACAAGGTCACGGTTACACTCCCACCCCACGGAAAAACAAACTGCATTACAAGAAATACAAGCTCACCCCTTAAAGATAATCGAAAGCTCGGAACTGGCTTCACTCATCAGTTTTCCGATTTAAAATGACTAAATTACAATCTGACTGCAAAACTTGTAATTGTAGGAGCAGCTCACAGACGCCACCTACTGGAATTATACAAAAACACCTCATTCGAATCAACTTTAGCACCAGAGCTCAGCATTTAAACACCAAAAAAAATAATGTAAAGCCTCATTTACGCCAAAACAAAAAAAGTAATAAAAACTGACTGTCACATGGAATTGGGAAGTCAATTATGCTTTAAAAACAATTAAGTTTTAGTTTGCTTTTCCTTACATTCCCATGTAGTATATACCAGGAATTTGGAAGAGCCCATTAGCTGCACAGTACTCATGCTTGACACACTGAATGTTTAAAATGGTTTGCTTTTTATGCTCTTGTAATATAATCGATACACCAAAACATTTACCTGATGCCTGGTTGACTGAAGCTGAATAGTTTTCTTGATATTTCTGGAGCTATTCAGAAACCAGGAGTGATGACTGCAAAATAAAACTCCTGAAAAAGATTTGCATCCCTAACAAGAACTAAAGGCGATTCCAAGAACTACACGACCTTTTTATATTTGAGAGACATTTCACAAAACGATTCAAGAGCTGAGCATCAAAGGCATCTAATTCAGTATCTAAGACTAACTCAACTGTCAAATATAGGAAAGGCTTTTTCCTTAAACTCCAGGATGGGGTGTAAAGAAGTCTTTATAACCCATACCAGTAGATGGCAGTAATGCATTAACCATTACACAATTAAAAAGGCCCCATTAAAGCCAGCATTATGAAAACAAGTGCACAACCAGTTCAAAGCTATTTTAAACCATTGACTCTTAAATTCTACCAAGTTTGAATAAATAAGCGACACAACCCTCCCACATTGTCAGAACATAAGTTTTAGAAAGTTCCCTTGCGTACAGAAAATAGTTTAAAGCAGGAACCTGATCCTCTTGTCAAGATGAGCTTAATCAACTAATCAAGAGCCTCAGATTTACATCTATCCATCGACTGGAACCAGGGCACTCTGGGTTCTCCCCATGCTAGTTTCTGATAAGTCAATCAACTCATCGCTGACCTTGTGCTCAAAATACATAACCAATTTTAAATAGTATGATTACAGAATAAAAAGAGAACAGGTTTTTAGTCCTTTTTTTTTATTAAACATCTCTGCAGCGCAACACGAAGAATCATGAATCCACACAGAGCAGGGCGGCACAGCGTGGCGCTCAGGATGCCTCCTCCTTGGCAATGCGGTCTTTCTTGAGAGGACCCTGTAGGAAGAGAGGAAAAGGTCATTAAATCAGACCCAACACTAAAATAAATGCTGTTAATAATCGTACGACGGTATCAGAGACGAGGTAAAAGCTGTCGTCAGTGAGTGAACAGGGAGATATGGAAGGACGAGCCGTACTCCCCTGCCTTACCGAGCGTTCCTATAGCACTGGAATGGAACCCAGATTTCAGACTGCGGCACTGAAACAGGTTACGAACAGTGCGCTGGTGCTGTTCCGCCCGACCCGCGGTGTGATACTCACCATGAAAGCCTTCTTCTCTTCCACCGTCTGGAAGCGCCCGTGACCGAATTTGGATGTGGTGTCGATGAACTTGAGGTCGATCTTCTCCATGGCGCGCCGGCTCGTCTGTACCAGCAGGGACTTGCGCAGGGTCAGCACCCTCTTTTTCGTTCCGACGACGCATCCCTTCAGCATCAGGAAGTCGTTGGTCACCTCACCGTAGTGGACAAATCCACCCTGGACACAAAGAGGAGTGAGTGCTGTACATCAGGGACACAAATCAAAATGTAAAGTGGCCCTGTAGTGGTCAGTAATACTGCTTTACTGCCCCCTAGAGATGTGCTCAAGACTAGCACATCTACAAACAGCACACTAGATATTTAATATCAACATCAAAATCCATTTAACTGTGAGGAACGGTGGCACCAGGGTTCAAAACATCGAGACCGTCATGCCCGCCACGTCAGTAATACCCAACGCTACACTTCCCATCGACCCACACTGCTAAAGCTCTTTCGTCCTGAAGCTCACCAGTGGGTTGATGCTCTTGCAGGACAGATCGTAATCCGTTGAGCCGTTGCTCTTGATCAGCTTGCCGTCCTTGGTGTGGTAGCCCTGACCGATTTTATAGATCTACAACAGACAGGAAACAGATTTGTTTACACAACATGCTGAAC
Source organism: Neosilurus hyrtlii (assembly GCA_028564935.1). Classification (NCBI taxonomy): domain Eukaryota; kingdom Metazoa; phylum Chordata; class Actinopteri; order Siluriformes; family Plotosidae; genus Neosilurus; species Neosilurus hyrtlii. Next base: position 24,071,233 of record JAOUQZ010000024.1, on the reverse strand, counting down.
GGCAGCAGAGGGATATAAAGGTCAAAAGGTGAAGTGTTACCTTCTTGTTGATCTCAGTGCGGTGATGGTATCCCTTCTGACCAGCACGCGCCACACTGAAGGCCACACGGGCAGGATGCCAGGCTCCGATACACGCCACCTTTCGCAGACCACGATGGGTCTTCCGGGGCAGCTTCTTCGTGTGCCAACGGCTCGTCACGCCTACAAACAAAGACGCAACGTTCATATAGGTAACCTGTAAAACTCGAATGCCGCTCGATGTAGACGACTACACCGCGTGCTGTCAGAAGGAAGGCAGCATGGAAAATTTCCTCATGCCTTTCGGGCGCCATGCCTGACGCTTGATCCGCGTTCTCATCACCACACACAGACGCACAAGCATTATTTTGTGGTAAATAAAGGACTGTTGGCTCACCCTTGTATCCGTGACCCTTGGTGACGCCGATAACGTCGATCATCTCGTCCTGGCTGAAGACGTTGTTGATCGGGACAGCCTGTTCTAGTTTCTCACGGGCCCAGTCCACCTTCTCTGCGATGGTGCCGCCATTCAGCTGGATCTCCATAAGGTGGGACTTCTTCTGCCTGAGGGGCAGGAGACGCATCTAAAGGAGGATCGGATGATGAGTTAATGCCACGAGGGGGGCGACACAGGCGGCTTTTTAAACCAAGTGTTCCATCCACCTTCACTCATTAACCCAAACACTGGCCTGCAATTAACTCACCTGTGTGTGCGCAATGATGCGGATGATCTTGCAGTATTTCTTCATCGAAGCAAAGTCCTTCTCCAACTGTTTCTTGCCCTCCTCATCCTGCCATTTCTTGCTGTACTTGGTAAAAGCCTTCTTCTTGGACTTAGACCTGAACGCGCGCCACAAAGAAGCAGAAAAGCACAAGGTTGGCACGCAGTCCCTTCATAACCCCACAGGGTCAGAGGAAGGAAGCTGGGCATAGCCGTACCGGGGCAACTGACGGCTTGGGTTTGTTGTTGGCTCATGGCTCGGTTTCTAAGGAGCCCTTTCCACCGGCCAGAGGAGCCCAGAGCTCATCAGGGCACGAGGCACCTGAGCGGAGCTGTGACATAGATACATTAGTCTGACTCGTTAAGCTCCAACACACACACCCTTGCGCCGATGCCCCCCACTCTCTTAAAACAAAAAAAACTCACCAATTTTTGTAGAACCGGCGTCTGCATTCATCACTGATGTGCTCAGCAAAGATGGTCTTGAAGGAACGCAGCCCACGAGGAGTCTCGACGTATCCCACGATTCCTACAACAACCATAGGAGGAGTGTCGACGATGGTGACCGCCTCAACGACCTCCTTTTTGTTGACCTCTGTAGATAAAGAAAAATGAGACAACCGGACAAAGTTTCCCCGACAAGTTTATGACCAAACAACTGGACTCAGTGCTCGACATTCAGCAAGGGCGTGAGGCCCAAATATGTCCGCCCGTCGAGGGTCTCATCATCGCTACAACTTATTTAACCAAACAAGGCAAAACACACACTCACTAGAGCCAGGTCTGTCAACCTCACGGACAATGTGAGTCATGCCGGCTTTGTAGCCCAGGAAGGCGGTGAGGTGGACGGGTTTGCTGGAGTCATCCTTGGGGAAGCTCTTCACCTTACCACGGTGTCTGCGACTCCTCTTACGAGGTAGAAAGCCCAGAGAGCCGTGGCGGGGAGCCGAAAACTTGCGGTGAGACTGAAAAGGAACACAATTGTCAAATGCTTATATACACAAAAAAAAACACACCACCTCTTAAAAGCACAAATCCATAATTTGGGAGTACTGAAGTAACTCTAACTAAGCAAAACTCAACCTACAAGTAATCAGATTTATTAAACACCACAGAACCTAACACTGACCACATGGAGTGATACGTCCACACTATACGATGAACTATTAAAATAAATCAGTTTAAAGCTACACTTAAATGACAAATATTTTTTTAAAAAGTGTGGATTGTGGAATTTAAGCGCCAATCAGCATTCACAACCAGAATTAACTATTTAACATTTACTTACTTTAAGGAACCAATAAATCAGTCTTCAGCCAACCGTTTAAACGTTTAATTTATTAAAGCTTACTCCACAATTAAGACAAAGTGCTTTCCCTTAATGCAGGATTTTTGGGGCTAAATTCGCACGTGCACTGCGCAAATTAGGGCAACAGTTGACGTGCACCAACAGACTGAGTGAGGCCATATTGGGAATGCGGCCCACGACATCGCTCGACTTTATACCTATATTTCACTGATTTTTTCCCACAACGTTAAAACAATGTCTAATTAAATCGACGAAGAACCATATTCAAGACCTGAATTATAAAATAAAAACACAAACTCGTTTTATTTAACCACCACCACGCTAAAGAAAGCCATCGTTTTATTAGTTAACCTGCACAGCACGAGCCACAAAATATACCAATATCATGTCAACTTTAGGCTAATAAAGTATCCTCAGATAAGAACAAACGCTCAAACACGAGGATGGCGATGATTTACTTGAGATACTAAAGCCTTAGCTCACCATTTTGTCTCTGGTCCGATTGAAAGAGAACACACCACCCCCAGGCCTGAGCTTTTATACTGGGTGGGACGTACCCGCGCACGAGCACTTTATGCGCAGACTCCGTGGAGACCATGACGTCACTACCGGAAGCTTTGGTATATTCCTGAATAATTAGTAAATAAATGGATTTGTGTAGGTGAAATAATTTGTATGTGTTTAAATAAGTATTTTATTCGAAATTCAGTAATAATATATGAGTTTTTTCTAAGTTGCGTATTTACACTTGATAATACTGTGAAGGTCGTCCGGACGAATCAAACGCCGTCCTCTCATCCGGGCATTTTAGTTGTACTCCTGCTGCCTGTGGCGTGCTCGTTAGTTAGTTTAGCACCATAACACGACTTAAATTTTATCATATGTAAAAATACGTCACAATGAAGTGAAACTGAGAGGAAAGTAAAGCTGAGAGGACTATACGTAAGAAAAAAATGTGAAGAAAGTGCCGTTCGCGACGGAACCGACTCTTTAATCTGGTTCTTTTTTTTAGATGAACATTGTGAGCCGACTCGCGTGTTAATACAGCCATAAAACGCCCTTCTGCTGGAAATTGTATAACAAGAAGAATGTAACGTTTGCTAACCGGTGAGTAGTGAGAGGCTGTTCAGCTCAATGTTTAGCAGTAGACAGCCAGACCACAACTTTGCCAAGAATCTCAAAGAGTCGACTCTTGGTGGTGAGTTGAGTCAGTTGAACTGACTCACTGGAAAGAGCCGGAAGTTCCTCGTAGCAGTAAGAGCGCGCGTCTTTTATGTTGTAATTTCAAACCGGAAGTCGTGTAGCAAAACGTACAAATAGCAACGCAGATTATGTTTCTGAGTAAAATAAAATACAGACATTAAAACTTTGCCGGTGTTAAATTTCAGGAGTGTAATACGCGAGATTTTAGTGTAATATTTTACAGAGAATAGACACTTTGTGCACCGGTATGCCTCGACGAAAGGTGAGTTTTGCAGGCCAGAAAGCAGCGTTTATTATCGGGAGTGAATGAAAACACAGCAGGAGGAGGGAGAGATGTTTTCACCTGGATGTTCAGCACAAAAATAAAGCTAGCTGGTGAAATTGTAATATTTATTAAGGTGCGAATAACTATGCGTTGCATATAATGGTTAAAAAGATGCATGTTTGCTGTGGAGGGAGAAGAAAATAGGCTACAAGCTTCATAATAAGTACAGAAGTAGCTTACTGTTTACTTAAGGTCGTTTAAAATCCTAATTTAGGGTTTTATATATACGTTATTATCATGTAACTAACAAAAGGTGCAAGTGACCTGAAAATGTTATAATAACAGGGCTTGTGTTTAAATTGGAGGATGTTCTCAGACAGGATTATTTTGCATTTGCATTCATTCTTAAAGCACTTCATCCTGGTCTCTGTCCGGCAAGACTCTGTCTGAGACAGCCTGGAGGTAACCAGGGATCCCTGAAGAAACCCACTGTACATAAACGCTGCACGGATTATTTCCCAAACTCGGGATCAATCAGGGGAATAAAGAAAAATATCTTCAGCTCCACGTTCTTCATTATATTGTTGTTATCCAAGTCCGTTAAAGCTACGGTCGGTGACTTTATAGCTGTGTTCACAACTTTTATATTATTATATAATAATTTATATATAATATTATATAATACTTGTATTATTTTATTAATTATATTTATATCATCTTTACACCACAACATTAATCAATAATGTAAGATCTGAAAAGGGCCAGAAAAAAAATCCATATTCTCTGGTGCTGTATTGCTGGAATAAATGTTGACCAATCACTGCATCGTGGTCCACTGGGAAATATCCAATCAAATGCTCCTGTGTGTTACTGCTCACGAACCTGCAGTCAGAGGAGGCGTGGCTTTGAAAGGGCCTCCGAAGGCAGGGTAGGGTTTAGCCAGAACCCTAAAGAGATGCTCCTTTTTTAAATTTTGTTAGCTTTTCAGGTTACCAACCCCGGCTTTAAAAGGTGATAAATTGATAAAAATAAAAAATCTACAGCTAAGTGTATCATGAGATTAATCATTTGTTTTACCTGAGATAAATATTTTCTAATCATTTTTACTACATCTTTCATTTTTTTTTTCTCTTCAAATTTTGTATTTACTATTTGTTTATTTTATTATACATCCTGCAACTTGACACACCGAACATTTCATATGCTGATTCTCTGATGATTACAATGTAAATTAAAATACAAGAATAAACCGAAGGAGTACCTGACCTGTAGATAATATTAATCATTTTCAGGTCTAATTAGAAAATGAAGTATCAATTTTCGAAAGTGGAAATGTACATTGGATCAGCCGCGTCTCTGTTTTTTTTTTTCGTCCAGAGGACCGCCTGCAGCAGCTCTGACGGTACGGAGGATTCGGATTTCTCAGCCGAGCACACGGACAGCTCGGAGAGCGACACTCACGCGGCGAAGGCCACTCGCCTCACACGCTCTTCGCTCCGCCTCAGCCAGAGCTCTCAAGGTACTTAAAACTGCGTTATACAAGGCAGTAATGTTAGAGGCTTCACCCACTTTGTCCAACCAACAATTATTAGATACAGTAATCAGACATGTGCAATTCTACAATATGTGTATTAATTACAGCCATTAGACTTTTATTCCAGTGGCTCCGATATTCATACTGATGGATGGATGGATTGATGTTAGGAAGGAAAAGAAACAGGGAAGCAGGGAATGGAAACTTCTATAAGGAAGGAAATTAGAAAGGAAAAGTGTAAGGGAAGGGAGGAGCTGTAACATTTAAGAAGGGAGAGTAGAAAGGAAAAATAAAAGATAAGAAGGAAGCTGGGAAGGAAGGAAACAAGTAGGAAAGACGGAGAATAAACATGTAAGGAAGGAAGAAAACATGAAAGGATAGAGGAGGGAAATAGGAAAGAAATAAAAGGGCAGGAAACTTGTAAGAGAAACAAGGAAGGAAATTTGGAAGGAAGCAAAGAAGAAGTGACGGAAGAAGGGAAACTGAAAGGGAAGAGTAATACTTGGAATGAAAAAGGGAGGAAGGAGGGATAGCGCTTTATAAATCTGGAGGGAAGTAGTGATGATGGAATATTCTGGACTGATATTAATCCAGTAAAAGTTTTAAATCTAAAGTGAGGATGTGTTCACACACTAGCAGAGACCCACTCACCCCGGGGTTCTTCTTTTTTCGCTCTCTTACTTTTTCCCTTATAGGACCAATAGAGTGTTGCACGCGCTCTCTCTCTCTCTCTCGCCATCTCTGCCCCCCCCGTCTCATTCTCGTTGTTGTTTATGTATTCTCAGTTGTTGTTCTGGTTTATTGAATTATCGTTTATAGTTCTTGGGGTGAATAAAGAGCATGTTGATGATTCTGAGTATGATGATTTTTTATTATTATTATTATTATGTTAGACTATTCTCCAGTCAGTCAGCAGTTTGCACTTTCTCTCCCTCCATTTCCTTTCTGTGTACGCCCCCCCGCCCCCCCCCCCCACCACCCACCCCCCTGACCTCAGTCGAGGTGGTGGATTTTACAGCACGCCGTGTGACCCGTAGCCAGCGGCAAGAGGAGCCGGCCGTGTCCAAAAAATACCCTCTGCGCCAGAACCAGCCGGAGAGCGAACAGCACGGCGAGGTTTCAGACCGGGGTAGGAGGAGAAACACAGAGATGAGATCTTTTGCTCTGATTCTTCATCCATCCATCAATCAATCCATCACTCAGCTTCATTTTTTTCGTTACAAAATTTAACATTTACACTATTCATCAAAGAATATATGTCTGGTTATAATACTTCTATAAATATAATATAAGTGTTGTATTTATTTTTGAATCCTTATTTGTGTAAAGGTCTTATCTTTCCAATTTTTTTAAATAAATTTATAAAGTAGTTCCGAGGCAGAAGGTGGATCTTTCATCCGCTTGATATGTGGTCGTTGCTTCTGGTGTCCACCAGAGGGCGCACAAGAGCGCAGCTCCACTAAACCCAACAAACACCACGTTTCTATTTTTATAACTTATTCTTCTATTTTTATTCTTTTATTCTTAAAAAGTAAACAAGTTGCGTTTTAAAGTGCATTAAGTCGTGTGGCTTTGGTGAGGACTCTTGAATTCGTACACATAGTAAATTAGGGAAATATTCCATTTGGATTTTAAAATCCTGAAATATCAAAAGCTTTATCGGTCTGACTGAAGCACACGCTGTGGGTTTTTCTTGGTCTCATCATCATGAAAACATAAAAGCAGCTGATGAAGCAAAGACTCTTTATAGCTGCTGGAATGCATCAGCAACGTTCCAATGTTCAATATAACTATAAATTAATTATGTATTTAGTATGACATCATTCTTTAATCATTAAAATTTGTAATTGTTAGTAAGCTGCTGTGTCTCTTGCAGTTTCTCAGAATGAAACCAGGAATATTGTTGTTGTTGTTATTATTGATAAATGTTCGACTCACCTTTCAAACATAGTTATTTATTGATTGATTGCCCCACATGTATTTAGATCATATCATGAACCACAACCAATAGAACAGCTGGTGTACACCTCTGAAAAAGTCCTGGTTCAAAATGATCAAAATTCAGAAAAAAATGATCTACAAAAGTCAAAACATTAAGATTTGAACACTTTGACTTGAAAATGTTTTTATCTTCTCTGCTAAAACTAACATTACTGATCATGTTCTCCCTTTTTCATCACACGTCTACTGAGTATAATAAAAATAGATTTTACTATTCAAAACTAAAGTGGGGGGTCTGTAGGAATAGATTAAGGAAGGAAGTAGACTGGGAAGAGGGGGAACTGGGAAGGAAGTAGGGAAAGAGGGATACTGGGAGCAAAAGTCGGAAGGAAGTAGAGAAACCAGGGGAGAAAAGTCATGTAGAATTTGGAGAAAGGGGTTTGGAATTCTTTAAGACCGTTTATAATAATAATAATTAATGAGAATTAATAATTATAATGAGAAAAATAATAATAATAATGAGAATTAAAATAGTAATAACAACAATAATAATGAGAATAATAATTATAATAATAATGAGAATAATAATAATAATCAGAATAAAAATAATAATAATGAGAACGATAACAGTAGTAATAATAATGACAATAATAATTATAATAAATGAGAATATTAATAATAATGAGAATAATAATAATGAGAATAATAATTATAATAAATGAGAATTATAATAAATGAGAATAATAATAATGAGAATAATAATTATAATAAATGAGAATAATAATAATGAGAATAATTAATAGACGTAAATGAATATATTTATAAACAGTAATTATCGTGCTCTCTAACAGCGGCATGTTCTCTCTTCAGCGTCGGATGTGAAGCAGGACGAATCTCCTCCCCGCACCCCCACGGGCCTGGTGCGCTCCTCAGAGTCCGACGTCTCGAGCCCCAACGCATCCCAGGACGAGAGGCTGGCTAAAGAGCTGTCAATCAAAGAGGCAGTCCACGCCCATCGGCCCAAACGCCGGCGTTTCCACGAGAGCTACAATTTCAATATGAAGTGTCCGACGCCGGGCTGCAATTCACTCGGTACACAACACACACCTGTTCCCCTCCCAGACCTCCCCTCGCCGTCCTCCCCAGACCTCACCTCCCCCGGACCTCCCCTCCCAGCATGTTTCTTTCTTTTTACTTAAAAAGAAATATAAAATGTAAAGCGTATTATCTCACTCTCTCCCTCTCTCTCTCAGGCCATTTGACTGGAAAGCACGAGAGACACTTTTCCATCTCCGGTTGTCCACTTTACCACAACCTATCAGCGGACGACTGCAAGGTGCCAATACTTATTCTCAGCCGGTGGTGTTCGTTGTGCTTGTGAGAGAAGTGAAGTGAGGTAATAATGATAATCTGTAATAATGGGTCGCAGGTGAAGACGAGCTCTCGTGATAAACCCGCGGAGGAGAGGACGCTGTCTCAGAGCCAGGACGAGAACCGACACGCCACACGCCACCAGGTAACCACGGCAACGCACCAGTTAACAACACATCTTCACAGTAAAGGTGAAAGTCAAACCCGCCGAGACGGAATCGGTGTGGGAAGTTTCTTCCGCTAGTTTTACACCAAAGCTCTGATGCTAACGTGGCTAACAGACGTTTAAATCCGCCAGCATAGCGTCTGATCGTTACCCCGATTCAACTGAAGGGTTTTATTTCTGTCAGATGCGCTACAAAGAGAAAGTGACGGAGATGAGGAGGAAAAGAAACTCCGCCGCAGTAAAGGAACAGAAAGACAAAGATACAGTGAGCTCTCTCTCTCTCTCTCCCCCCATTCATCCATCTCTCATTATTTCTCTCCATCCATCCATCTCTCTCTCTCATTATTTCGCTCCATCTCCTATCTATCCATCTCTCTCTCTCATCCACGCATCTCTCTTTCTGTCTCTCTCCCTATCTGGCTGTCTAACTCTCTTTCTCTATCTGTCTCTCTGTCAGTGTTTCTCCATCTGTTTTTGTCCATCTTTCTCTCTTTTTTCTGTTTATCTCTCTCCATCTGTCTTTCGCTTTTCTTCCATCTATATCCCTGTCTATGATTAATCTTTCTTTCTCTTTGTCGCTCTTCCTCTCTCCTGCTCTGTCTGTAGTTCTTTCTGAACCTTTCTTTCTTCTCTCCTCTCTATCCATCCTCTGCCCATCTTGTTCTTGTTACGGTAAATTAAAAAAAAATCATTATTTAATGAAAGAATCATTAACGAGATACGATTATAAATTCCACAGAGATGGAATTTCACTAACCAACTTTTTAATATTTGTGTTTTTATTTTGTGTGTGTGTGTCCCCGCCCCGATACCCTTCCCTGGGCCCCAGGAGGACACCCAGAACCCCGAGCCGCTGTTGGAGAACATAACGAGTGATTACGACCTGGAGCTGTTCAGAAAAGCGCAGGCACGTGCCTCGGAGGATCTTGTAAGAGAGAAAACTCATCACCGTTTATCCCTCGTTTTTTTTTATCCTCCTCTTTTCCTTTCCTCCCTGAGAGGCTCACGGCAGCCCGGCGTTACGGCATGACCTCCTACAGTCCGCTCTGTCTCCTCCTCTGTCCCTCCCTTAAACTCTGCTTTCTTCTTTCCTTCTTCCTTTTCTTTTTATCAGTGCATCCGTCTTTTCTCTTCTCCGCTCATTCACATGTTTATCATTTAAGTGATTTTACTCACCTTTCTCTCTATGTCTCTCTCTCTTTCTGTCTCTCCTTCCTCTTTGTCCTTTCCTTTGTTCTTCCATCCTTCCTTTCTTTCCAGACATGTTAGTTTTTAAATCAGCACCAAAAAACCCACCCTCTCCTATCTCCCTTTCTCACCCTTTAATTCTCTCCCTATATCTATATCTCTCTCTTCTTTTCTCATCTTTTCTCTCTCTCTCTCTCTCTCTCTCTGTCCCCACCCCCCCAGTCCACTCCACTCATGCCTTTCGTCTGTCCCTCTCCAGGAGAAACTGCGTCTCCAGGGTCAGGTGACGGAGGGCAGCAACATGATCAAGACCATCGTGTTCGGCTGTTACGAACTCGACACCTGGTACCACTCGCCATACCCGGAGGAGTACGCGCGCCTCGGCCGCCTCTACATGTGCGAATTCTGCCTCAAATACATGAAGAGCCAAACCATCCTCAGACGCCACATGGTACCTCCGATAGTGTACACGTTTATGACCGCTGTAACATCACACACGCACACTTTCACGCATAATAATCAACGTGAATAAATAATCACAGTGGTGTAACTCCGCCCACAATATTAATTTGTTTCCTGTAAAGGCATGAGGCAGAATATTTAATATACATACATATATATCTGTACATATTTCTATTTTTTAAGTCATTTTCAATATTCTAGAGGAATGATATAATAAAGTTATAAGTCACATATACACACACACACACACCCACGTCTTTGTGTCTCCCAGGCGAAGTGCGTGTGGAAGCATCCACCTGGAGATGAGATTTACAGGAAGGCCGCCATCTCTGTGTTCGAAGTGGACGGCAAGAAAAACAAGGTATAAAATTATTTAATATTTATTATAATATATTTAAATTATGACTTTCAGTGGATTTCTTTGTTGTGTATATCACAGTAAATGATTAATAAAATGAATTACACACACAATAATCACATTTCATATATAAACTTTATAAAGAAACTGAAGCCCAAAAACATTGAGAGGCTCATAGACCACTGTTCAGACTTGCACAGAATGAAAACACAAACAATCTGAAACTCGGGTAAGCAGACAGGTTTTCGGCAAGCAAAACCCGATACATGAACAGGAACACGGAACATGAACCTGTTAAACGGATAATTAAACTAACAGTACAGGTGGTACAAATGCAGGCGGAGATCAGCGAGTGAAAGGCGGTGAAAATGTTCACCTTTCCTTCTTTCACTTCAGAGCGAAGGCAGGAAACGCAGAGTAGATTTTTACATTTATTTTCTTCTTAAAGGAGCTGCGCCTCTTCTAACACCAGCCTTGGATACACCTATCAATAGAGATACCTATCAGAAGCTCCTCCTTTACACCGTGTCTAAATCTATAATAACATGTTAACAGATTTACTGCCAGAACCTGTGTCTCCTGGCCAAACTCTTCCTGGATCATAAAACTCTGTATTACGACGTGGAGCCGTTTCTCTTCTACGTGATGACCGAAGCGGACAACACGGGCTGTCACCTCGTCGGGTATTTCTCCAAGGTATAACAATCAGTGTTTAGAGAATTTTTATTTAATCGTGTCTGTCTGGGTATTTTTTTTATTATTTCATCCGCGAGTAAGACAGAAGGCGTGTTATTCCTCTGCAGGAGAAGAACTCGTTCCTGAACTACAACGTGTCCTGCATCCTGACGATGCCCCAGTACATGCGGCAGGGCTACGGCAAAATGCTCATCGACTTCAGTGAGTACGCACCAGTTCAGAATCGTTTCCTCAGACAGTGATCGATAAAAATCGCAGGTTTATGTCAACACGCTGTTTCTGATAGGTTGCTATAACAGCCCTTCCAAAGGGACACAAAACATCGGCTATCAGATCCGATTATTGTTGATGTGGTGGAGTTTCCTTTAAGCAGAGACTCTTATTTAGGTGGTGATCACACTAGAGGTGCGAGAGGAAAGCGACCCATGTGAATGGCGAATCGCGGCTGTCATTTTTAATTCTCAGATTTGTCGTGCGACATTCGCGGCATCACATTTCGGTCACCTGGTTCGTGAAGTCATCGCAAAAACTTTCAAACAAGTTTGGAATTTCCACGACTGTCACAAAATGAGTCAGTCAGTCCGCACGTGTCGCGAGAAGGTCGCAAAGTTTGCAAATTCGTTTTTCGTTCACAAGGAAAAGCGACAAGTTTGAGACTTTCCGCCATATAACGTGTATTTTGTCATCATCCGACGTCCAGTTTATGCTAAAAACGTGCAAATAAAAAGCAAATAGTTTGAGAAGAATAAGCATGACTAATTTACAAAAGTAGACTAGCTTTGTTCGCAAAACATCTGCAAATCAGTCGCTCAGCTTTCGCATGATTTTCGTATTAAAGCCACAAAGTGTCCACTTTCATGTGGAGTCACAAAATATCTTGACGCGAATTCCTAATTTTGCAACCAAAAAAAAAAAATCAGTTTACTTCAGTCGCTTTTCTAGTTGCACCTCTAGTGTGATCTCCCCCTTAGCATTTATGGAAGGAGTCTCCAGTGTCCGCACTTCATCACCATCAAAGGAAAAGCTGTAACTCTGGTGTGTGTGTGTGTGTGTGTGTGTGTGTCTTTAGGTTACTTGCTGTCTAAGGTGGAGGAGAAGGTCGGTTCTCCTGAGCGTCCTCTGTCTGATCTGGGTCTCATTAGCTACAGAAGCTACTGGAAAGAAGTGCTCCTGCGCTACCTGCATAACTTCCAGGGCAAAGAGGTCTCCATTAAAGGTAAACACACACACACACACACTTGTACGTATATCTTTGTACCTTTTTAATCGTCATCACTCAAGAGCTTGTTTCTTTCCTCTTCTGAGAAGAGATCAGCCAGGAAACGGCCGTGAATCCCGTCGACATCGTCAGCACGCTGCAGTCACTTCAGATGCTCAAGTACTGGAAAGGAAAGCACCTGGTCTTAAAGAGACAGGTAACCTTTAACCATTCACACCTGCTGATTTCCTACAGAGCCATAAACAGATATGTTTCCCTCTTAACACACTGACGCTAATCTCCAGGACCTGATCGACGAATGGAGGTCCAAAGAGATGAAGCGTGGCAGCGGCAAGACGATCGACCCCGCAGCACTGAAATGGACTCCACCTAAAGGGACCTAACGCTCGTGGACGCCTCTCCGGCACTGCGACACTCCGTTACTCGCACTGTAGTCACTGTTAGAGTCTGCATAAGGAAACTGTTGCACGCCAGGTTCAAACGTGTTCCTTTATAAGCAGTAGATCGATGTCTCACTGGATTCTTGCGCTGTAGAGTTACTGTTATATCAGTTACCTGCGTACGAAACTAACCTTAGTGTCACCGCTGTGTTCAGCATGCTTTCAAAGCTAACCGTGTTCTCTCTAAATCCTGCTCCTTCATTCAAACACAAATAATAACCGAAATAATTTTCAGTTTACTGTCTGTTCAGTGAACCACACAACGTATACCCTACATTTATACATGACAACACAAACTACTGTACAGAGCTAGCTATAAACTTGCCTTATTGTTAGCTATGTTAGCCTTGTAGCTGCGGTGCAATGCCTAAAATGTACGTTTGGCATAAAGGGGAAACGACGTGGACGCTCCTTAACCCATTACAGTCATTAACAAGATCCATACTGTCAGTACTGAAACCCCCTCCAGTTCATTACATCAGTACTCAAACCTCCTCCAGTCCGTTACCTCAGTACTGAAACCTCCTCCAGTCTGTTACCTCAGTATTGAAATTTCCTAAACATCTAGTTCATTGTCAGCACTGAAACTGCCTCCAGTTCATTACCATCAGTACTGAAACCTTCTCCAGTCTGTTATGTAATTTCTGAAACCTCTTTCAGTATAATACATCGATACTGAAACCTCTAGTCCATTACGTCAGCACTGAAACTGCTTCCAGTTCATTACGTCAGTACTGACACTCCTTTCAATACACCACATCAGTACAGTACCCCTTTCTAATACATTGTCAGTGCTGAAAACTAAGTTCATAGCGTCAGTACTGACAGCCCGTTCTGTATAAAACACTGGTACTGAAACCCTTTCAATACATTGTTAATACTGAAGGCCCTTTTCAGTACAGTGTTGGTCTTAAAACCCCTTTCTATTACCTCAGTACTTAAACACTTTTCAGTACATTATTATCACGTCAGTACTGAAGCCACTTTCATTATATTTTCAGTAAAAAACACCTTTCAGTATAACGTCAGTACTGAAACCTGTTTCAGTACATTGTCAGTACGGAGTCCTCTTTCATTATACCCTGTAAGTATTGAAACCCTTTCCAATGCATGTCAGTACTGAATCCCCCTTTAATACACTGTTGTTACTGAAACCCATTTCAGTATATTAAATAATTTCCCAAAGACTTTTCCAAGCCATTACCATCGAATCCTCTTCCAGTAAATAAATTACCAGAACCTCTTCCTGCACATCATTCCCGACTGAAACCGTTCGTGGACTGTAAGTTTTAGAAACACAGGAGCAGGATGGGGAAGCACTGATCTAGACGTACAGACAGTTTTTTTTGCTCTGTAGGCTCTGATAGTAATGTTTCTAGAATAGGAACGTCTTCCTGTTACTGCTGTTGATGTTCACCGTGTTCTCAGAACCGCTTCTGTTCAAGTCACTGCATCTTCCTGGTCTAACACCCCCTAATCACGGTAAAACGGGCAAACAAAAAAGTACAAAACTAAAACATTCGAGACATTACAAGCATTCGTAAATGGTAATGTTTAGAGGTTGACATGAGATGTTCCAGCTGGGATTTCGACCCCTTTAAAAAGAGCGTTAGTGCAGGAAAGAAGGATGTGGAATGTAAGGAACTTCAGACGTATCCACATGTGGCTAATGCTTTAACCGTGGCAGTGCTACCCCTTTTCCTTCTTAATCTTATGACCGAATTAGCAGCTAAACTCCATAAACGTGGAACTTTTTTAGGTAGAAAATATGGGAATGCAGATGCCATTTGTCTGATCATGTTAAAGGAGAAGTTGGGCCCTCAAAAAAATCCCACGGTGTTCCTCTCACCTCAGACGCTGTTGAAACAATGGTAAAGGCTGATTAGAATAAATGATTCGTTATTAGAGTTCAGTTCAAATCCCTACCCGTCAGGTATCACCTCCCTATTAGATCGACCACTGCCAACCAGGGAGGGACGTGAAGCAAGCCCGTGCCCCTTCCGTGATGTGATGCTACCACCCGCATCTTTACAACCTGCTGCACATGCACATTCAGGGGTGGCCTGACACACTAAGAGAGAGAGCACTATCCTGTTGATCGCTTCTATGCCATCCCTTCCCTGATAGCTGAGCCAGTTAGCTTCCGTGGACTCCTTTCCGTATCGTGATCTCCAGGTTAGTACTCAGTACCTTGTACGCCTAGGACTACGTCTGGGGTAAGCGGGACGCGGTTTATTTCTGCTCCAGGTGGCCCTTTAATCGCAATTTTATTCGATGTGGTGAGAGAGAGAGAACATGATCCCTGAGCCTCCTGTTTGGTACTTGGGTCTTATATTTTGTCACTGATAAGTACTGAGTGTTCAGGATGGTTAGATTGACAGAGAAAAAAACAGCTGGACCTTCTGGATAAATTATAGCTATTTATATCCCCATAATCTCTCAGCATCCTGCTCATGATCTGAAATACATGTATTTGGTACAAATATTTTGCCCAAATTCTAAATTGTGGGAGTTGTACAAGAGTTATATTTATAATTAATTTATTTTATTATTAATGACTCAAATATTATATCTGACCTTTAAGGAAGAAAAAAGGACCTATTTTTTAAGCTAATGAGATACGTGGCAGTTTTAGTCACTAACTCTGACATCCTGAGTTGTTTGTCCTGGGTTGTGTGTGTGAGTGTGTGTGTGAGAGAGAGAGAGAGAGTAAAGAGATGAAAAATGAAACCCTTTCCCTCCTGTAAACCTTCACGATGCACTCGAAGCCCTTCTGCATATTTACTTTCAAATAAACTGACCGGATCAAAAAGCCTCGCACTGTTGTGACGATCTGGCTTCCTTCAGCCCGCTGTACTCCTTTACATCTCTGTGAATGAGCTGTTACCATAGAAACGATAATAAACTAATTTAAACCTGTGATTTGTTTTAATTTAACCCTGTGATTCTTTTCAGGCACATGCAAAGCAATGCCACAGAGCAAAGATGCTTTATATTTATTTATATCTTATATTATTTGGTGTGATGACCCTTTGCTTTAATAGTCTTCCAGGTAGTTTGTGCAGCTTTACGAGGTAACGATCTGTAAGTTTTACTGAGTATTTGACAGAACCAGACATGCTTTGTCTGGAGATTTTGACGCTCACACTTGCTCCTTTATTTGCAGGTAAAACCAGCAGCCTTCAGTTTTTGTCTGAAGACTTGCCTCTTGTGCTGCTTTTTTTTTTATTGACATACATTTTTCTTCTGTAACATTTAATATTGTGCTGGAAAGCTATTCATTCATTCATTCATTTACTGAACCGCTTAATCCTAATTAGATTCGCGGGGAGACTGGCGCTCGTCTCAGCCGACTCTGGGCGAGGGCAGGGTACACCCTGGACAGCTCGCCAGGCCATCGCAGGACTGCTGGAAAGCAAATGTTTGGAAATCTGAAATGTCTTTGTCTTGACTTGCAAATGTACGCAAAAGTAATAAAATAAAAATCCACAACAAAGCTAATACAGAATAATAATAATAAGGTGCCATAAATTATTATTGCACAGAACTGCATAAAGTCATAAATAATTGGCTTCCTGTAGCTGCTCGCTTTAGATTAAAAACACTAATGCTAGCCTCCAAGGAGGCAACACGTGAATGGGATAAGGTAAGACATTAGAATTGTGCAGGTAAGGTATAATGCGAAGGTTGAAGGGAAATAAATAAATGAATAAGCGAATAAAACAAGATAAATAATTATCCAATCATAAGGCATAGGAGGGGCAGAAGTCAGTATTGCAACGTCCTTTATGCACTAATTTAGCTGTGGAGTCCGGTAAATAGTTTAAGAAAATTGTCCACACATTGTGAAAAACCCTCTCATTACTCCTGAGGATTGAGCTCAGGCGCTCCATTGGTAAAACTTTAAAGATTTCTCCGAGCCACTGGTTAATAGTTGGAGGTTTAGGCTTAATCCACTGAAATAAAATGCACCTCCTTCTACTAAGAGTAACTTATTTAAGAGTGTTAGCTGAGCATTAGACAACGAAAGGGTCTTCTCTGGAACGCTCAACAGAAACAAACCCGGATTCATCTGAATATTTTTATTAAAGATTCTATTTATTCCTTGTGAGACCCTTTCCCAAAACTTAAGTATCAGAGGACATCGCTGCCCCTTTTAACCCGAAGTGCTTCCGAAATTCCATCGCCACTGTTCCTGTCCGCTCCTCCTGCGTAGGCCAGTGCACCAATTCCTTCAGTTTCGTGTACATCACATGCAGCGTACACAGGAACATCTCGGATTCTGGCCACGGCGAGATTTTAAACTTGTCGGCTAAATACTGTACGGGTAGGCGGAGTTTTAATCGCATCAACACAAGGATCAGTTTCTGGAAGTTCGATAATGAACCATTGTGCGACTGAGTTAGTGATGGTTCTATGAATGAAAGTAAAGTCATGAGTAGTGCAAAACAAGGCAACCCCGTGTACAAGTTCACTTTTTTGTCATCGTCTCGAAACACGTCTTCAGTAATCGCATCTCTTGCAAGTTCATGTTTTAGTTTGATATTTTCAACCGTCAAACGGTTCAGTTCTGACTCCAGGAAGGATCCGCCGGTGCTGGTCAGTTCTGTCTGAGTACCTTGCGTTAAGGTGTCATGTGTTTGCATTTCATCTGCAGGGTCCTGGGCATCGTCCTTGACGTCTGCTGCCTCTTCAGGTCTTGCTTTGAATAAAGACATCAGCGACAAGGCAGCATCGACTTGCTGCTTCTTCCATTTTCGCTGTCGTTGCTTCTTTCGTCTTTTAGCTTTCGTCTTTGAAGGTCTAGCTACTTTAGTTACTTCTTGGTGACCAAGTTTAAGGGACGGTGCCCAGTCAACTGTCTCTCCGGGATACAGTGGTGAAGGTTTACCTGAAATAAACACAGCAGTTAAAAGATGTTCAGGTTAACGTCACGGATCTAAAAAAAGATCTGTGTGTCATATAAACAAAGTGATGTCATATAACAACGACCTTCCGATTATTTTTCCGTTCTACTGTGTCAGTGATGACCTCGAGTCCAAACCGGACGAAAGAAAGTTCTAAAGCACCCAAAGTAAAGATGCTGGATGCCGTCTGTAGGGTCGGGTATCTGCAGAAATGGAAGCGCTTTTTTTTAGTGACTGGTGGCGGCCATCTTGGAGAGACCACCTCGCTTCAAGGCTTCAACACACAGCTCGAAAACCCGGGAAGTTTCACTGCTCAAGATTTATTCTAACAATTACAACTTGACCAATAACTAGACTGAAATTTGGCCAACGTAAGAATTTAAACGATATGTACGCCTCACGCGTATTAATTCCGTTTCCACGTGTTTTTTTAATGCCTCTCGTTCACTCTTACAAAGATGACGCCGATCTGGCTTCAAATCCTGCAAGCATGCAGGTTGATGATTGGCTGTGCTCGTGAGGGGGGCGGGACGCGGTTTCAATAGGTCGTGCGGTGTGTCAGTTGTCAGTCAGCAGGTAGAGGAAGTGTGACGTCAACCCGTGCACTTTTACAGGCCGAAATTTAAAGGTAAGAGAGAGAGCTGTCGCTATGACAACAAAAAAAAAATGACATGGTATTGCAAACGCTAATGTTTATTTATTTATTTATACATTGAAAGCAAAAAGTTGGTTAATAGAACACAGTCACTGGAGTGTTTTGGGTTCGGTAGGTGATAGTAATGTAAAGGAAAATCAATGCTAATCATTTATTAGCCAGTGTTGCTAGCTAGCTAGCAGTTCATACTTAATGGACACAACAGGATCTGTGTAGCCTCGTTAGCATTGAGCTAAATCCCCAGTGTGGAAGGAACAGTTACATGTTCAGTTATAAACCAGTGCATGTGATGTTTGTTTACATTCATCTCAACTTTTATAAACATCCTAAAGGAAGATCCGAATCACATTTACTGAGTTATACAAGACTGCAGGTGAACTTCTCTCATCACAACCATTTTTAGTTTTTTTTCCCTTAAAATTATTTTCTCCTCTTTGAAATATGTTTATATAAATATATAATCATGTGGGAAACGTGTGATTGCTGGGGCAGTAACAGTGTCCCTATTCGGCTTGGATTAGTTTATCCACAGGAAGTCTGAAATGTTTTTCTTCCCATTTCTTCTATGCGATGACACTCTTGACATCTGGACAGCATCTGGAATAACAGCTGAAGTTTCTGCAAATGGGAGTGTTTGCGTTCTGTGCGTTCGAGTTTCCATTTGTTTCCATAATACAGCAGTGTCTCTTGGTAATAAAATGGAATCGGATCCACGACCCTCCTGTACGCGAGTGTTAATGACCATCATATTAATAACATCCCCATCTTTTTATTTTCCCTTAAAATCGTTTCCCTTCTTCTGTTTCTTATCACTCGATCTCAGACTTTTACACTTTCTACCAATCGCTGTTGCGCCGCCAAGTTATCACACACACGCACAAGATGGTTCCTCCTGTCACGCCGCCTTGTTATCGTTATTGTACACAGATACAGAACCAATACAAGATGTAGAGCAGGCGAATAAGAGATCCCCCCTCTCCCGCAGACTCGGGTTAAAGCATGAATCAACAACAAATGTAAAAATAAAGATTTCACCGATTTGCCTGTGATGACACTGAAGAATTTTCTTTCTCCACATCAGCAGGTCTTTGGCTCAGAGCGACCCGAAAACAGAAGATGACTCAGATGGATCTCCTGGTCACCAGCGTGGCCGAGCTTTTAGCTACAGCCGTGCACGAGGTCCTGCGTCTGATGGGTCAGGCGGTGTCCGAGTACCGCGACGAGTCGGCCAGGATCCGGCAGGAGAACCAGAAGCTCCAGCGCACACTTGAGGAGCTCCAGAAGAGGCTGCAGATATCAGGTGTGCTTTTGATGCTTGGTTACAGAGTAAACACAATATCTACTTATGTAACGAGTCACTAAACGTCTCTGTATGGTTTCAGACGCGGTGCAGCAGGTCTCGTCGTCTGTAGCCGCAGAAGAGCCGCTTTACGAGTCTCACCGTGCGTGTGTGCTGAACTGTCAATCAGAACGTGAGCCAGCAGAGACAGAAGAATACGAGGCTACGGATTCCTACAATTTATCCTTCGATGACGAGAAACCAAGCCAGCTGCATCTGAGCACTGCGACGCGGGAGCCAAACGATGTGATCTCTTCACCGAACAACTTTTCACATAAGAGGGGGAGGAGCCTCTCAAGTTCACGGAGTCAGTCAGCTTCACCTAAAGTCAACGGCAGTGCTGGAGTCTTAAACGCCATCAAAACAGAATCAAAGTCAGAGTTTCCAGAATGTTCTCTATCAGACCAGACAGAAAGCACAATCTCAGACACACACCTCCACCTGCTCCATCACACGGAACACGTTAATCCCGCCCACACCACCCGGGACTCGTCCAATCTGCCGCACGTACACATCCACGCAGAGCACATGTCAGACATCACTGGTGCGTTCGATGCCACAGTGCGGAGAGAGAACTCACACACCTGTCACGTGTGCGGAAAGTCATTCGCCACGGCCTCCAGCCTGGGCGCGCACTTCGTCTGCCACTCAGGTGAAAGACCGTTTGCCTGCGAACGCTGCAAGTTCCGGTTCAGCCGACTAGCCGACCTGAAGAAGCACGAGCGCATCCACACGGGGGAGAAGCCGTACAACTGCACGCTCTGCGGGAGGAGGTTTAACCGCACAGAGAATCTCAGGCGTCACCTCAGGAAAGTTCACTGCGGAGCGCTGCTTTAACCGGAAAAAACGTACCGGAGGACTCTGATTTTATTTATACGCCACAGTCCAACATTGCTTTCACACAGAGGACACACTGTAACCATAGCAACGCTACCACTGACTCCTAGCTCCTTCGGGTTAAATAAAAATAAATATGATTATTATGGTAATGCCGTAGTAATACTACGAATAATAATTTTCTCTAAATTTGGCAAAAAGCAGGCAGGTTCTGCTGTGATTTTGGTCATGTGACTTCAGTACTAGTATTCCACCGGGGTTCAAGGGAGACACGTCGAGGACATCAGAATCCATTAAACGTCAAAAGTCACCGTCTCGGGATTCACTGACGGCTTAACACAGTGCAAAGGAACACACTCGGAGGAGAGAGCTACCCGCACTCTTCCTCATTCATGAGCTCATACTCACCCCTGATTGGCTAACCCTGTTGCTGTGATCGACGGAAGAGAGAGAGAGAGAGCGCATGCCTTCTCCTAGCAGAAATTTGAGTGAGATGTAACTCAATGATTGGCTGAGAGATAAAAGTTCTAACTCCAGTTTATTAGCTAAATAAATTAAAACAGTAATAACTACAACATCGTAATGTACTTAATGTTTAAATCATCCAGACTAACGTTCACGTTTTCTGTTCACACCTCATACCACATTCTGCCTGAATTAATCTCACACTGTCCAGTTCAGCTGTTAAAGAGGTTTTATATAATAATTATCCACTGCAGGTGAGGTGGATATCGCCATGGGGACTGTTCAGAGATATCCACTGAGTCTGAGGTGAATAACTGTTTTAGTATATACTACACACCAACATAAGAGAAAAAAGAAGTAAACTAAAAGGAGATTTTTATGGTTTATTTTTTACAATACCGGAGCCATTACTGTGTCTCCTGAAACTCATTTAAAGTTCAAATAAACGTTTAAGCTTGAAAAGCACGAAGGTCGTGTTGTGTAGCTTTCTTCATGTCCTGGGACGGCATTCTGTTGAATTTCTGGGATTTCAGAATCAGTGATGGCGACAAACACTGCGTTTTTGTCCTCCGTTCTGATGTCAGAATTATCCCGAGTGTGAGAGGAGAATAATATCCGTTCAGAGATGGACAACCAATCAGATCACACCATTTCTGTGTATTACATACTGAATACCCATGTTCAACTTTTTAAATATTTTAATTTCCTGGGAAAAAACAAGATGTGTATGAACCGCCGCCGTTCTTTTTTTAAGTTTGAGTCACTGCAAAAATGAACAAATGATGTATATAAATATATAGATAATAAATATTAAACAGATTTAAGAGTATTTCTAGGCTCTTATACTCATTTCAGGTGTAGCATTATTATTGTTCTGTGAGCAAATCTGATTTCTTTCGATAAACAAACAAATAAATAAAACAAACTGCTAATAGAATAATTAAAGTTGAGTTGAGTCGAATTGGTATTAAGTTCAATGAAATTTTATTATTGTTTAAAAATATAGAGTATAGCAGTTGTTTTTAGTTAAATTGAAGATATTTGTACGTAGCATATTTTTATTGCAGTGCTGATGTGGTGTGAATTTTTTTACTAAACATTTCAGATTTTTGTTTTATTTAATACATAATTATTGATGTATAATTGTAGTGTCTCAGCGAACACGTTATGTAGACCTCAGGTACAGTGCACTGATGTTATTATAATCTTATGACTTGTCCATCCTGTGTGATGTCAGAAAGCTCCGCCTCTTGTGCGTGTATATAATCAGTGAGGAAAGATCTCGCTTCGTTTTTCGTTTCTTTTCATTTTCCTCGTTGAACCAAATCCAGCCGCTCCATTCTTGAATTGAAGAAAACAACCTCAAAGAATTTTTGTGTGAATCTCGTCTCGTCTCGTCATCCTAGCTGTCCTTCTTCCTCCACTCCGCCCTCCACTCGTCCCAGTCCAGCAGCGTCCGGTCCGTCTGCCATCCGGACTTTTCTAGACCTGAGTGCCGTTTTAAAATCATTCAGGATTGTGAAGGGAAATAATATTTTAATATTTACATTAAAAACAAATCTGATAGATCAACGTTTCCTGCGTTCCTCCGCTTTACATCACTTTACTCTGATTGGTCAGAAGGCAGAGATTCAGTTACGGTATTCTGTATCAGTGACTCTATGACTCAGTAATTACAGGTTCCAATACTTTCAATAGATAAAAACTACACGTTCTTCCTCAAAGAGTCTGTTTACTATCGTCATGGAAACTGTTTTAGGTGTTTTAGGTGCGTTACCTGTGAAAAAGGGCTGGAACACCTGGTCCATCAGCTTGTGACTCTCAGAAACCAGTTCCCATGAGTCTGGAATAAACAGTCACGTTAACGGCCGAGGCGTAAAATCTTTATTAGGGTTCTATTAATATAGGAAAAGTTCACCCAGGTGGGTGTGGCCTAATATTCTAATGAGGATCTCTGACAGTTTGAGAGGAATACGGAGCTTATGCAACTGCTGTACAAGTCTAGCCCCGCCCACCTCACAATTCTGCACTGTAGTTCAACTGTACATTAATTCACACCGTATCACAAACAGACCATCGTATGTTTATTTATTTCAGTTGAATTCAAAGGTCGCCTTGTCTCTTACCTCTTATCCCGGAGAGGGGTGTAAGAGCGGCGTGTTGCAGCGACACAGCCTGACATGCCGCCATGATCTCATCACGCACTGACGCGTCAGCTCTCAAACACACACGCACGCTTCCTGCAGAGCAAATAACACAAATCAAATCAGTTCCACGCCAACCGAGTGGCATGCACAGGGAATCTCGGATCTCATCGGCCGAGATCTGGAAAAGACACGGTGGTGTAGCGGTTGGCATGTCCGCCTCACTTGAAATGAGCTGGTGAGGTGTTCAGGGTGTACCCCGCCTTCGCCCGACTCCAGCCTCCCCTAATAGGATAAAGCGAATGGAGGTTCACAATAGATTCTTTTTTTTTCAGTTTTTTTTTCTTCCCAAGTATGAAACTGTGATTAAATTCTACACGACTGCGGCTGCTCTTATCTTGTAAAAAGAAGTATCGACTCAAACTAAAAAAATGTAATGAGCAGGATGGAAAAACACACATGTTTACACTTCTCTGCTCGAGATCTCACCTCAGTTAAGAATAAACATAAACTCACCGTCTTGGATTGCTATGACATACGGCCTGGTGTTGTTCCTTAAAGCCAGCTGGAGCTCCTGAGGCCTACGACAAAAAGAAAAGGAGCCATTTGACTTATTTATCCGGTTGAGCACAGGCTTAGGTTTTAGGAATAAACTGATAGACAAGCACACGTACTGTTTAATGACGTCTCCCAGTCTGACCCCGAGTTTGAGTGGCACTTCTGACGAAAACCCTGAAACAGACACTGCAACGTCAAACGACTGGCAACTCAAACACAGTACATATAGTACAAGTCTTTATACCACAGCACTGGGTGGAAGCTTTTCATCCATTCATTCATTCTCTAAGCCGCTTAATCCTAACTAGGGTGGCGGGGAGGCTGGCGCCCATCTCAGCCAACTCTGGGTGGGGGTGGCGTACACCCTGAACAGCTCACCAGTCCATCACAGGACCAACACACATACAACCCTTCACACTCACTCTCACACCTAGAGGCGATTTGGAACAGCCAATTAGCCTACTGTGTGTGTTTTTGGATTGTGGGAGGAAACTGGAGTACCTGGATAAAACCCGCGCAAGCACGTGGAGAGCATGCAAACTCAGAATCGAACCCAGGTCCTCTTCCTTCTTGCTGTGAGGCAGATGTGCTATTCACCTCACCACCGAAGCTTTTATATCTTCATATATCTATATCACTGGATGCTCTATAATTTATATTATTATATACACTGGAGGAGAAACAGCCCCACAACACCACAAAACCTCCACCATATTTTAAAGTTGGGCTAACCTTGTGTTAATTATAGCTATCCTTTTAATGCTAAACCCAGCTCTGGTTAACTGGCACAAAAGGCTTTATTCTGGTGCACCTTCTGTAGAGTGTTGGCATGGTGCTAATTTTGGAGTCTTGATAACCCCTTTAAGACTTTCTTGTAATTCACCTCACAGCATGTGGGGAAATGGTTCACAGCGTGGTTAGGATTATTAATCACAGATTAAATAATAAACTCGATGGCATTAGAGCAACCTGGAAATTACCCAGAAACACCGGCTCTCTCCAATTGGCTTCTGCTGGACTCAGGATCTGCCCGTCACGCAAATACTGACGGAGGACAATCGCCAGACGAGCTTCGTTCAGTGTCTCCATGACGACCGACTTGACTGCTTTGTAGTTGGCAAACAGGTGGAGTGCGGTGAAGAGGAAGAAGAGAATAAACGTCAGGCTGAGGAGGAAGAAGAACGAATCAATATATTACAGACAAAAACATAAGAGTCATTGACAAAAGTCTTGTCGCACATGTGGACATTTAAATAAAAGCCCTTATCTCACTAACCTATTAACCGTTTTAATTAACTCTGCCTTACATTAATCCTACAGGTGCACAGATTGTAACTGTAAACATATTTATACTTTTTACAGATAATAAAAGACGAACATATCCATTCTAGGCTGGACAAAAGTCTTGTCGCAATCATGTAACATCAGATTCTGGATCAAAGGTTGGAGAGACATGGGCTTTAATACTTTTAAACATCTTACACAGGGTTATCTGAGACCAGTGGGATCAGCACTAAGCTAACCAGCAGTCCTGCCAGGTTGACCAGCGTCTCCTGTTAGGAGAATAAATAAATAATCATGAGACTCCTGAGTTCTTACGCCAGCGTCAGCCATGTCGAGGCTTCGTTCCCCTCGATCATCACTAACGTTTGAGATTCAGACACCAACCTGACTGCCGTCTTTAGCAGAGATGTCGGCCATGTTGTTTCTGCGAGCCTGATGAACGGTTAACGCCGCTCTTGTTGCTCCTCCGGCCACGCCCACAATCGACTGGAGGGAGATGGGAGAAGGGATCAGGAGACAGTAAACTCGATTATCAGCAAAGTTGGCACACGTTACCAGGCTCAAATGCCTCCGAAAATGGAACGAACAATATTTAGTGAAGAAAAAACCCACAATGAACTGCATGTTGGGCGTCATTTTCCATCTTAAGCTTCACACACGAGCTAAAAGGCTAATTTAAGGCTAATCAGTAATGAAAGTTGAGATCTATCGTTTCAGAGGTATAAGACATCATTCATCTCAGTTATACTGTTTATATTAAACACTTACACACAGATTAAATATAAACACTCATCGGAATCAATTCTGACAATTTTGCCTTTGTTTAATTTAGGCCACACCCCTTTTCTGGTTCAACATAAAGCTATAACTATCAACTGCGACAGGAGTTCTTGTTGCTGTGAGGCGGCTATGCTAACCACTACACCACTGTACCGTCCATTATTTAAACTGTTCAATAAAATCTTACTTTACATAACGTCACCTTTTTTATATTATTATTATTATTATTATTATTATGCTGTTACCTTAAACACTCCAGCGATGCAAATAATTAGAGTGAAGAAAGGTGGGAAATGGGGCGCTGTAATCTCCATTAACATCGCAACGTCATTGAGAATATCAGCGAAAAGCCTGAAACAGGTTTAAAAACACAAAATTACTCAAAACGTCTTCAATATTTAAGAAGGAAGACTTCTAAAAAATCATGAATCATTTCTCACCTCCATTTTTTGGCTTCTGAATCCAGTTTGCTCCTGAATAATAAAGTAAGTAAATATTTACATCACACAGATGATGAACGCTAATACATTTGAATATGTTAACATATCTATAATAATAATAATAATAACGATAATAATCAGAGGTTGCTAACATTCTTTCTTGTTTTATTTTAAATAAAAAAATACTCGATGTAGAGAAGTACCAAACAGTCGACGTTAGCATCAGCATTGCAAAGTGCAGGATTATTTTTAACCAGCAGTTGGTTTTTTGAGCCATTTTCAACTTATAGTTTTATTAAAATGCCACATTTGTTAATAGCACCAACACTGATGTGTTTCATCACAATACCACAGTACAGTCCAATCATTTAGTTTACAGTTCAACAACTTCTTTTTATCTTTCAGGTTGTTAAGAACGTATTAAAAACGGACACTGTGGCTCCTGAGTGGCAATGTGTGCGACTATCGACCTGAAGATCAAACTGATCCCGCAGCCATCAAGCTAACTGGCTGAGCTTTCATGGAAGGGAGGGATGGAATACGCTTGCCTCCCTGTCACTTGCAGAGATCACCAGCCAATCATGGGGGCACATAGTGCTTTTTCTCTAAGTGTGTTAGGCCGCCCTTGAGTGTGCAGGTGCAGATTCTAGTGGTAGTATCACGTGTCATGGAGGGAGCATGTGCTTTCTTTTGCCCCTCCATGGTTGATGGTGGCTGTGTGAAAGGGAGGCACAACTTGCCAGAAATGAATTAGATACAGCTAAACTAGAGGAGGAAAAAAATATATTTATATATGAAGCCAAACAGGCACATTATTTTAACACAACTAAACATCAGACAGCTTTAAAACACTCACCCTTTAAACCAGGCGAAAAGGATTCTCCCCAACATGCCTGTTCCATCTGACAGAATAGGGAAAAAATGATTTATATTCTTATAATTGTTTTCATGAATGTCTACTGCAATAAAACCACACACCTCTGAGTAACCACGTCACCGTCGCTGCAGCAACCGTTGCTTCTTGATTTCCAACCCCGACTCCTTTCAGTGAGGCCTGGGTGGCGAGCGTTCCCGAGAGAGAGCTGGAGAAAGCCTAAAAAGGAGAAAACACAGACGAGGCGTCTACCTATAAGTCTGAGTGCTCTATCCAACCAAGACATCAACATCCCTTAATAAAAAAAAAGTGAAACTAACCTGCATCGTGTCCCATATCTGATACCGCAGGTAATCCTTACTGACACTCTCGGGGTAACCCTGAGGCAGGAAAACGTTCTAGAAAAAACGCAGGGACTTGTGTTAACACTTTCACAACTTCTCAGTCTAAAACTTTCAAGCCTATTATGAGTCACAATGCAGTGTAGTGCAGTACATTCTCATGTAGAGACAGCGGAGACGGACCTTGAATGCATCTGTGATCGATTTCCCCGTAGTTACCCGTCCCTGCCCGATTCTTTCTCTCCGCATCCCTCCATCCTTTATCTGGTATTTCCAGGCCTCGTGGGAGCCGTACTTCTCGGTCGCAACCACTCCTTCACCTCTATTCACCATGTCCTGGCAGATGCACAACAAACACAGAGAAGAATAATGAGTTGATTATTCAGGGTGTGATATGGACACAAAGGGCACATGATGGATCCTGGAGAAAGTCCTGCACATTCCAATACTGTTCCAGTGTGACAGGGTGTCCAGGACCAGGACTGGGAGCTTGTACACACAGGGTGGGCTGTGAGAGACTCATGAGCTTTGTGTGGCAGCAGTCTGGGACACAGTCCTGTTTATAGTTTATCTATTTGCATAGAGAGCAAAGGGTTCTTTCACTAAAAACACGGGGATTTTTTGGGTTTATAATTAATTCTCTACATGAATTTCCTCATAAATGCGGTTTTATTTTCTCAAAAATCACGCAAAACTTTAAATAAATGGTAATATTCGTACCTCACAAGAATTCACTTCCGTATTTATCTTAGCCGCCACGTCGTCGTTTATGTAGCGTGCTCTCCGATTGGCTAGTGAGTCGTGACGTATTTCCGAGTGTGGTCAATATGGCGGAAATGACTTTTTCCCTTGAAATTTATTATTATTATTATTATTATTATTATTATTATTTTAATTAATTAATCAATTGACTTGTTAATTAATTAATTAATTAATTGATTAATTACTTGCTTTGTTTATTTTACGTTTTGTAGTATGGACCAATTACATTTCCAGTAGCTTGAATGGAGTGTATGACCAGTTGAGACATTAACAGATATGAACATGGCTTTATGATCAGTTCATGGTGTAGAGAAAGTGCCAACATCAGTATTATTATATTAAATTATAAGAGATTAACTGATAATATAAGCGTAACTGCCTAGAGCCAGTTTTACTGCTCCAAGTGTACAATCTGCTCCTAGGGTTCTTCTCTCTCCATATATCTACTAGATTAAATCTTCAGTAAGAATCTCGTATTTTGTTGATAAGGTGGTAGTTTATTAGTACATTTTACATTTACAGCATTTGGAAGACGCTCTTATCCAGAGCAACTTACAATTATCATTTTTATACAACTGAGCAATCGAGGGTTAAGGGCCTCACTCAAGGGCCCAACAGTGGCAATAGTGGGAATTGAACCACTGCCCTTCGGATCAGTAACCCATCCATCAGCCATAACCAATAAGCCACCACTGCCCATAGTTTCACTATGGAACGATCCAGGATAATGTTGTAGGAAGTCCCCTCCTAAAACAAGTAACAAGTGCTGCTTAATAATTTAAAACATACGTTTATTCTTAGTTATCTAACATTTACAAGCATTTTTTTAACAGTAATCATATACATATATATATATGCAATACACTGCTAGCATTGACGGCTAAGAAATATTTTAGAACTGAGTCACTGAACAGTCATTTCAAAGGGAATAGTTTCCAAGTAAGTGTCATGCATTATGGAATCTAGCACGAATTATATTCTATAAGTTGGCAAATGAAGTGACCAACTGGGTTCACATTTTGTGAGCAGAATATTCCCTTTAATTCTGTCATTTAGGAGGGCTACCCCTGCTGAGCCCTCTGTCCCATGGGACTGCCATATAATTAACCCATTAAGGCCTCCAAAAGTTAGTGCTGTCCACAGTAGTAAGATTCTGGAAAGTAGAAAAAAATCAGATTTGAACTGTTTTGCAAAAAGAAATATTGCTTTCCTCTCAACATTATTACATAACCCCTGGCGTTTAGTGAAACAGTAGTAGAAAACATTAATGAACAATACCGGAAAAAGCAGAAGAAGATGAATAATGAATGAATGAAGAACAATAAAAACTATGTGTAAGTAACGAAAGGCTGTTGAGATCAGCACCATATTAACATTATAACTGAGCACAGTATCACCAAGTTACATTTAACTAAGGGGTACAACTCTACCTCAATTTCATAGTGATATGTATATATGCATTTCAACATGAAATAAGAGGCAAGAAAATTACTTACTTGGAAACTAGTCAGTGACTCAGTTCTAAAGCATTTCTTAGCAGTCAATGCTAGCAGTTTATTGCATAAAAAAAAAGAATGTGTGTAATATATATATATACAGCCGACAATGGGCGAAACTGGGCCCACTCACACCTGGGTCAATTTGGAACAGCCAATCAGCCTAATACGCATGTCTTTGGACTGTGAGAGGAAACTGAAATACCCAGGGGAAACCCATACAAGCACATGGAGAACACGCAAACTCCACTCTCAGTGGCACATATACATGTGCTAACCACTGCGCCACTTGCTGCCCATTATCAAGCCAGCTGATACATATATTATTATTTGTAATTATATATACATACCATCTTTATGACAAGTGGATATTTTATATAATTTTTTTAAAGAAAATGAAATACATATATCAAAAAAGTCTGAAGAAAAAGGGCAATTCTGCTGTAAAGACAAAAAAACCCTGAATTGCTAAAAAGCAAAAAGTTTATGAAAATAAATGTGAAAAATGATATCAGTAACAGAATAATGCCAGGAAACGAGTCGTTTCAACAGCTAAGGAAATGTCCAGTCATCAGACATATTAAAAACATTTTTTATATTGTTTCCATATCAAAAGGAGTTATCTGAGGTGATTTGGGCATCTGAGTAGGATGCCTCCTGGCTTGTCCAAATAAGAAGAGGCCCCGGGGCAGACATAGGCCTTCCTAAAGGGATCATATATCCCATGTGGCACTGACTAAAAAAGAAACTTTTTTTCCTATCCTTAGCAAATCAGTGCTTATCAGAAATGTTTGTCCGGTGATGAACCTGAGCACTATACATTAAAAAAGGGAAGGACAAGCCAACATAGAGGAAAGAGTATAAAGAAATCTAACAGGAGCAAAGTCAAGAATGAGAAATAAAACCAAAAGAAAGAGAGAAGTCACAGACAGAAAGAAACACACTGGTGAATTTGCAAAGCAGATTTCATACATAAAGGAAATTCAGTGGGATTTAAATAGACAGCAGAAAACACACACAGGACATAAAGGATAAAGAAATGAATGAGACTGAATAAAGGAAGGTAGAGAGATCAGAGGAACGCATCAGTGATTGAGGGGCGGATTTACTGAAAGCTGCAGGTCAGAAAGGTTTACTCGGAGTATAAAGGGCACGGTTGTGTTGCAGGGACTTCCTCTTCTCCATAACAGGTCAGCTCTTCCAAACTTGTGACACTTCAGATGAAATTAAAGGCTTCATTTCAGAAGAATTTCTTTTCAAAGGAAAGAAAAGTGGTTTGTTTATGAATAAAATCTCTCTCTCTCTCTGTGTGTGTGTGTGTGTTTGTATAAGCAGAACATAAAAAGATTAAAAAAGGAAAATGGACAAAAGAAAGGAAATGAAAGAATGTCTTTTTTCATTTTTCAAAATAAAATAAAATAGAAGGAATAAATACGAGAGAGTGAGAGAGAGAGAGAGAGAGAGAGAGAGAGAGAGAGGAGGAGCAAGAAAAACAAAAAGGAAATTAAAGAATCAAAGAAGGCTGTGTATGAGATTTGGAGATGGAAAAAAGACAATAATCTACAGATAAAAAGTAAAAGGGGAGAAACAGAATAAGGGAACAGAAGTCAAACAGATAAGTTAAGAAATGAGTTGGTTTCCCTACATTCTCTCTCTCTCTCTCTCTCTCTCTCTCTCTCTCTCTTTCTCTCTCCAGTTTAAAATCAGTCATATTTCACTATTATTTCATTTTATTCTCACTTTTTTCTCTTACTCCATCTTTCATGGAAGATGTTTCACAGGACGGGAGAGAGAAAGAGAAAGAGAGAGGGGTGTGTGTGTGTGTGTGTGAGAGAGAGAGAGAGAGAGATTTAAAGTAAGTGGGTGTTTCTGTTATTCAGAGGTGTGTCAGACTGTGTAGGGGAGGAAGTGAAACAATTCTTTACACAGGGCTCTCATACACACTCTCTCTCTCTCTCTCTGTCAGGCACACAGATTAATTTCTTTGAGTATTTATTATTATTATTATTACTATTGGATATAGTTCCACTCCTCCTGAACAGAACCTGCGGAGCAGAGAGATCCTGGAGTCCATCAGATCAACAGAGTTACAGTGAACGAGACTGTGAGGGAACACTCAGGAATTTCTGCCTTCTCCTCTTTCAAGTCTGAACGGGTGTGTGAGTACAGAACTCTCTTCAGCTCTCTCTCACACACACACACACACACACACACACACACACACACACACACACACACACACACACACACACACACA
>JAOUQZ010000024.1:23997642-24039103 GCA_028564935.1 Neosilurus hyrtlii | reverse complement strand
TATATAATAAAGCGTTTAATAAGTGTGTTTTGTACATATTGTGGAGCACATCTGCCTCACAGCAAGAAGGCCTGGGTTCAATTGCTTGGGTGTTTCTGTGTGGAGTTTGTATGTTCTCCCCATGCTTTCCTCCAGGTACTCCGGTTTCCTCCCACAGTCCAAAAACATGCACAGTAGGCTGATTGGCTGTTCCAAATTTCCCCTGTGAGTGTAAATGGTTGTGTTAGTGTTGGCCCTGAGATGGCTTGACAAGCTGTCCAGGGTGTAACCCGCCCTCGCCCAGATTCGGCTGAGATGGGCGCCACCAGCCTCCCATGACCCTAATTAGCATTAAGCAGCTTAGAAAATAAATAAATGAATGAATGGATATATATATATATATATATATATAAAATTGGTCCACCAATTTGGTTGATTGAGCAGTGTTCTAAATGTGCTTATATTTATTATAATCACACAGGGATCTTTCACTGTTTGTATCATTTCAATTTGCCATAAAAAATTGCTCTTCCTTGTTTGAAACCATTACTACAGCTGTGTAGGTGACATCATTTTTGTGTATGCTGCAATAGCTATATTATTTCTGCTATGTAACTTTTGACTTCAATATGAATGCTTGTCAAATGAAGAGGGGTTACCAATTGCACCTTTAGTGGAAATGCATAAATCAGTCTGAACCAGAAATGTCAATTACCAGAAATGTCAATTACTCTATTTTACTTTCTTGTTCATATAATTTATTATTTAAAAACAATATTGCACTTGTCGTTGTGTGGTTATACTTAATATCAGCATGGTTGTGATTATCTAAGGCACTCGGCTGCATTACAGCCCTGCTGTTATATACTGTACATATATACATCCCTGGGCGAGAGTCTATTTTTAGTTCATCAGTTATAGATTATGACGGCACGGTGGTGCAGTGCTTAGCACATCCACCTCACAGCAAGAAGGCCTGGGATCGATTCCCAGCTTGGGCCTTTCTGTGTGAAATTTGCATGTTCTCCCCGTGCTTGTGTGGATTTCCTCCAGGTACTCCGGTTTCCTCCCACATTCCAATAACATGCACAGTAGGCTAATTGGCTGTTCCAAGACGCTCCTAGGTGTGAGTGTGAATGGTTGTGTGAGTGCTGGTCCTCTGATGGCCTGGCGTGCCGTCCAGGGTGAACCTTGCCCTCGCCCAGAGTTGGCTGAGATGGGCGCCAGCCTCCCCGCGACCCTAATTAGGATTAAGCTTCTTATAAAATGAATGAATGGAAGGAAGTTATAGATTATAAATCACATTTAGATTTAGATTTTAATTTTCTAAGTTCCCAGTGGAAAAAACAGCTTGTTCTGAGCAGCTGGCAGCTGTCCAAAACTGGTAGATGGAAGTAGTTTTAAAATTACTGCTACTAATGCTAGCTCCGTGCTGACTTTTCCGTTAAGTATTTCATGGTAGTGTCCATCCATCCATCTGCTAAAATGCTTAATCCTACTAGGGTTGCAGAGTGGCTGAAGCCTATCTCAGCCGACTCTGGCCGAAGGCAGGCTACACCCTGAACAGCTTGCCACTCTATCACAGGGCCAGCACACACAACCATTCACACTCACTCTCAAGGGGGAAACTGGAGCGGCCAATTAGCCTAAAGTGCATGTCGTTGGACTGTGGAAGGAAACTGGAGTACCCAGAGGAAACCACACAAGCACGGGAAGAACATGCGAACTCCACACAGGAACACTCTCAGGGAGAAACACTCTCACTGAGGAAAACGTATATATATATATATATATATACATGGGAGCAGTGGAGGCCCGGTGGTAGGGTGCTGGATTACTGATCCCAAGGTCAGGGGTTCAAGCCCCACTATCACCAGGCTGTTACTGCTGTTCCCTCAGTGCAGCTAACTGGGTTATCGAATGCCGGCCATGTCTCTCATTGTCCATGGTGAGAGGCATATAAAAGAATTGTTGCTGATTTTTGTCAAGAGTAGGCTGCATAGCCATCAGCATATTTCTGACCTGTGATGGCCTGGCGAGTTGTGTGTGTGTGTATATATATATATATATATATATATATATATATATATATATATATATATACACACATACACACATACATACATATACACACACACACACACCAGTTCACCTTCACCTGCTTCTGTAACGTACAGGGTGGATGCTCTTGTAGCTACGAGTTATGGTTTGTATTTATTATATAACATTTACAAATAATAATAATATGAAGACATGATATGATGGACGGTGGGATTCATCTTCATACGGCATGACGGGAAGCTCTGATATTGTGACGGAGCTGATGTCTGGGAATAAAGAGTCTGAAAACAATAAGTAGGATTCAGTCTTACTTTTAACAAATGCGTTTATACAAACATCATAAGTACAGTTAGAAAAAATAAAATAAATAAGTACCCTGAGAGATTATTACGACTCTTTAGGATTCCTCATTTATTTATTTTCTCTATTTATTACCAGATCTCCGAGTATCGGTCGTAATCGTATCTCAAACTGCTGGACATTATGAGCGCTTAATGATGACATCATCTGAAAACAAACCTACAGCGACAAGTCAGAGACAGCAGAGAGAGACAAAGAGAGGGGAACAGAGAAAGACAGAGAGACAAAGAGAGAGGGACAGTAAGACAGAAAGAGAGAGACAGTCAAAGAGAAAGACAGGGGTTTATCGGTTGCTATGGTGATTATTGGAATTATTGATAAAAGGAAACGTTTTCGGTGTACTGCAGCGAAGCCGCGTTCATCATGTAAACAGCTCACTCTTGTGGCTTTAACAACTTCTTCAGGAGATCTTTCCTCACCGCCCACTTCCCGGTTTCTTAGTAACAGTGTTAAAGTATAACTTGAACCACATGAATGGTGAGTGAGTCATGTGTTTACGTCCCCAGGACTCAAGTTTTTATTCAAAGTATAAAAGGAGCCGAGTCTGTAAGAGAAACTCTACAATATAATTGTAATGGATAAAATCTAACTTTTTTTTATTTAAATATGACCAAAAAAAGTTAATTTGGAAGAAACCAAATCATTTCAGTGTTCGATACGGTTTTAGGTCAGACACCGCACTGCACCGCACCGCCATCAGTGCAAATCCTTCCATCCACTTCTGAAGTCTGGAAAAGGGCTGTGACGGAAACTTAAGTGCTTCTCTTAAGCGCAATCTAAACCTGTACACACATCTCTGTACACAACCTCAAAAAACGTACACACACTCTCACACACAGTTTCAGAGAACCATCTGCTCTGTTGCCATCCACACATCCAGTTCACTCAGTTTGGAGAACAGGAGCGAATCAAAGTCCTGCAGCAGAAGCGCTTCTTCTTCTCTTCCTCTGCGGGTCCTTCCTGCCCCAGAATTCCCTGCAGCCTTTCTCTGAACTCCGCCCCCTCCTGATCCACCAACCAGAGGTCTCCTCGGCTTCCTGGCCACACCCAGTTCGGGAAACTCGACGAATCGCTTTACCCGTTTCGGACCAATCAGGGACTGGGAACCGTCTCGCCGGCTAAGAGGGACTTCGAATATGGTCTCCAGGCGTCTGGAGGGATAAATTAGGAAATGTAAAATTAATCTGGTGCTTCTGAATCCTAAAGGAACAGACACTACATACACGGAACCTGCTCCGACAGAGGTGTTCTCATTGTGACTTACCCATAATGCACCGCATCACTTTTCAACAGTGAGGCGTAAATCAAATTTACAAAAACCATCCTGATTATTACCTCCGACA
The DNA here is from genome assembly GCA_028564935.1 of Neosilurus hyrtlii. Lineage (NCBI taxonomy): Eukaryota > Metazoa > Chordata > Actinopteri > Siluriformes > Plotosidae > Neosilurus > Neosilurus hyrtlii. The sequence continues at coordinate 24,035,360 of JAOUQZ010000024.1, read as the reverse complement.
AGGATGTAATTACATTGTACCAGAGGCGGGGCTGTGGACTTCATTAGATTTTGGAGATGATCAAGATTAAATTCTGGTTCCAGGAATTTTTTTTTTAAAGAGGGATTGCTAGGCTTGGCAGAGGTTTGCGCTCTATGAGTGCTCGTTATAAGATGAAATAAAGTGAACAGTGTTGTATAGAACATGGCCAGTATTCATGTGTGTTGATATTCACGCCTTGTATAACAAATTAACGTGCCTGATCATCTAACCCTGGGTTCACACTGGGGCACGATGTCCGAGATCTCCACGATTTCGTGGACTTGTTGATCCTGAGGGAACTTGGTGGACTTGAGGTTGATCTTGGTGGACTTAGTGGCTTGCGAGCTATAGGAATGGGTTCCACAGGTCTGTCTGCCTGTAACACTTTAGTTTCCGTGCTGAAGCCGGGGCTTTCAAACTTGGTGTGCTTGTTCTATAGTGGCATATTATGAAATGTTTTTTTTAGGCAGGAACGTCTGGTCTATTTTTTAAATGACTTTTGCATTGTTGAGTCCGTGTGTCAACATTTCAAATTTATAAAATGTTACTGTTCCAAGAAAATGGGGAAAAAAAAGTTTGGGTATCAGTAAAGAAAGCAAAATATTACATCAGACACACAAAAAAGAATAAGACACAGTGTTTGTTTAGTTTATTACCATTTAGCATCTTAACGTTTCATGTAATTATTGGAAGACGTCTTTATGTGGATTTGAAAACTTGAAGACTTGCAGACAGTTCTGCGTTAAGGTCATCAACCAAATTAGAAACCGCTCGGGAGAAACATTAAGAGATAAACAAGAGACGAGTCTTACATCAGAGTAAGACATTAATCCGAATCACATTCAACCACCTGCAGGTTTTCATTCCAGCCAATCAGGAGCCACGTCAGTGTGGACTGCGATTGGTTGGAATGAAAACCTGCCGCCTAGACTGAGTGTGTGCACGCAGGATCAGACAGCTTGTGTTATCTGGAACCGAGAGACCCGAGCAGTCGTGTTTTATTTCTTTATTCTGCTTCATTATGATGATTTCCTTTATTTAAACTGTCGAGAGGGATGAACAGACAGCCTCAAACAATGAACAACACCCGGGGCAAAATCATCTACCCTCTGAAACCTGCGTGTGTGTGTGTGTGTCCTTCTCGTAATGGGGCCAATACAAACAGTGTAATAAAAACCAGATAGAACCTGAATAAATACTCGTTTCTGCTCTTCTGCACGCCTGAACCCCACTGCTGCGATTAAACCCTGTATTTCCCCCCTGTATCTCCCACTGCTGCCCACTTATCACACATCACATCATATAATAAGCCTAAACTACAGGCATTGGCAGCTTAGCCGTCATTTTTCTGTGAAGTGCCATCAACACGTTGGGCGCGGTTGTCCACATTCTAGTGACTCTGAGGACGAGAATCCTGCCAGAGACGAGCGTGACAGAGATTCTAAATCGCTTACGCAGCCGACGTCATTTGGTTTAGGAACAAAAAGAAATATTTTGCGCGATTTCTGCGCTTGTTGTTTGTGCAGCTCAGCACTGGGCCGTGACGTGTTGACGCAGGGGGTCAGTGACACAGCTCAGCCAATCCAATGCGTTCGCGTCACTACCAGGTTGCAACAGCTAATCAGTAAGTCAACGTGTCTCTGAGCACGCCGAGAGTCGTAAAACTGGCGCGCACTTTAAAATCGGGCATGGACAGATGCTGCCGGAAGGAACCGCCGGTGTTCTACGCGAGTACCACTTATTCACCGGAGGTACACTTTAATGCTAGTTCCACCATTCATGCTGCGTTACACAGACTCTTCAGTCTAGTGTTAATATTTCCACTGCATTGCAATACTGACGATATTTAACTGAGCGATTATACAAACAGTCACACCGCGATAATGATAACGCATCGATATATCGCCCCGCCCTTCGGAACACGATAGAGACGTCAGTAGGATTCGTTTCCTGGTCAGGAGAAGGTCATGTCTGGTGAGAAGTTTATTCGAGGACTCACCCTTCGGGAGGTTTACTGAAGTTCTTGTTTGTGTAGATTTCCTCCACGCTAAAAACTTTCTTCTTTAATCTGCAAACACACAACATCAACATCTGTAAACACACACACGCACACACACTAAACAGATGTGACGTGGATGAAGCAGGCAGTGACGGTACCTGACGGCTTTGGGAAGCCCCATGGGAGTCAGATTGTACTGCGGTTTGGGGAGAGTTTTACGGATGCGGATGGACGACACCTTTCTCCCTTCCACTCGTTTGTTGTCGACCTGGAAAAAATAGACACGCTGATGGGACGCCTCACAGCTTTTATTTATAAGTGATGGTAGGGACTAACAGAGGCGTTCAGGGGTTCGATGCACGCAGCCGTCCGTGGGTCGGGAGCCCAAGAGAGCTGATTAGCCGAGCCTTCAAGAAGACTGCGAGATCGAAACCCAACTACAGTCATCAATGGCTGGCAATCAAGAGAATATATGTGGGAGGGGCATATAATTCTCAAGTGTCAATCACAGTGATAGTAGCGGTATTCAGACACTCCCCCAAATTTTACAAATAAACAGAATTCAGACATTTAATCTGCACACAGACTGTCGCACCTTAATCTCCGAGTCGGACAAAGCTTTCTCCTCTGATATGGCGTCAGGTTGCTCGTTTTCTTCATTTTCCCGCCGGACCACACCCTCATCAGCCTCAAATACGCTAGGAAAAAAAAAATCTGTTAGCTTCTTATTCATTCAGCTGTCCTTATATAGAAGAAGAAACAGTTGATTTCACCTGCAGTGTGAGGACATGGATGATTGCTCAGGTGTGCAGGAGGCGTCGGTAAAGGAAGCGGATCCACTCGTCACGCCGGAGGAAGCGAGACAGTTTAGTGAAAGTGGTGAAGGAGTAGAAGACGAACATGCTACGATGAGGTCACCACTGCTGGCTCCGTACCCGCCGTCATCGCCGTGACCTCGAGTCGATTTCTTGGACAGGAACGCCAGCGGGCTCGATAAAAAACACGACACGAGGGACGCCAGGGATCTGGATGGAACGTGCAGCTTCGATGGAACGGAAGGGCTGCTCCATTTTGGATACACTTCTTTGCGGAGGCACAAGGGGGCGATCTCGCGCTCGATTTCCACACTGCACACCGTGTGTCTGCGAGTGCGCTTGATTGGAGAGGGAGCGTTCACGTTTAAATCCGACACCTTTTTCAAGGGAGAACAAGGGGGATGATGCAGGGTTCGCTCGTTGACGGAGGCGTCGTTAGCGAGCCTCAGCGAGGTGATGTCTGGGCAGGAGAGGCTGCGCGTGAGCCGTTTTGCGCCGCTACCCGACGATGTCGGAGCCGGTTTTGGGTTTTCTTCCCGATCCACCTCTTCCAGTGTTTCTATTCTCTCTACATACACACACCACCTCCTGGGTTTGTCCTCCTGCTCAAGATGTCCAGTATGTGTTTCTGATAACACGTCACAACCACGGTCATCGGGTGTGGTTCTGGATGGACAGGACGCCTCCGCTAGCATCACGTCTTCTCCCATTTTCCTGCCCCTTTTCATTAATCCGCAGGTCACGATCGAGTCTTCCTTTTCTCCGTCTAACCCTGACCCGACCTTCAGCGTCAGAGACATGGACATCCCTTGATCTTCGAACGCCTCCACGGCTCTTTTAACTCGTCTCGTATTCCAGCTCTTTTTGCTAACTTGAGGCTTTTTAGCAGTCGGTGTAGCAGCGGTCTTGGATTCGTGCTTTGCTTGGCGGATATTATTCCTCCGCACAGCAGTTCCGTTGCTCGACATGAGCGGGTCGCCACATCTGCCCTCTGCGTCGCTGGACTTCCTCAATCGCCATCTTGTCGTTCTGGTACTCACCCATGTCTCTGACGCTGTAGAAGGAGGATCTTGTGCTGGGGTAGTCTCGTGTGTCGCGTTTGCTCGAAAGTCAGTGGAGGCACTTTTGGTTGCATCGCTGTTGGCACTCGTGATTTCCAAGGACACTAATGTACATCTGAGTTCATTTTCCCTTTTAGTTCTACTTCTGGATGCTCGTGAGAGACCCATATTCTCTCTCTCTGAGGGATCACAAGAAGCCACGTTTAGTACATTTTCAGCGCCGGACCCGCTCAGTCGATCGCCCGGGATCTGAACCTTCCTCCGTTTGCTCGAGGTCCTCAAAGTCTTGGTCTGTACGAGCGCTGGAGACTCTACCGCCAGTTCTGTTCCATCTTTTCCCGCTCCCGTCCCTATTTCCGCCTGCTCGCTCCCCTCCGGTCCTCTGCCTTTCTTCTTCTTTCTGACAGCAGGAGTAGGAAGCCTCACATTTCTGGCCAAATGCTGATCTTGCATTTTACTCACATCCGGCTGTCCTCCGTGCTTCGTTGTCAACTCCTCCACTGCCTTTTGTTCACACACAACAATTAACCTCTTCACTGCTTTCTCAGACTCTTCTTTAATGCTGGTTCGGCCCGAGTCCGAACCCTCCACCAGACCCGAGGGGAGTGGATATGGACTCATGGAGTCACGGTTCTGTTTTTCTTTCCTGTCACACTGCTGAACCCTTGAAGCTCCTGTTATCGGATCGGTCGACCTTGCAGACTGTAACGCCCCAAAAGACCCGTCGTCGTCTGGGATCGAGTCCTGTCGATGTTCTGATCCGTTCTGCGAAACGGTCACAGGATTCTGCAGAGAATCACTCGAACTGGTGTCGAATTTCAGGAGCTTGACGGTCGGGATACTTCTCACGGGAGTGTCCTTTTCCTCTCTCTGTGTAAACACGTCATCTCTGCCGTCCGGTCCGAGATCCTCCTTGTTCTCGGGAGACACGGACGGGGCTTCGCTGTTCGAGCCGACCGGAAACTCGCTGGGTTTGAAGAGCCGCACGGGACTCATGACGATCTCTGTGAAGCTCGCCATCTTGGATTTGAATGACTGGAGAAGAGGGCCGATTACCCATCTCTTGGCTGGAGGAGGGCTTTCCGGGTCTTTTTTCTCTGGATCATAGGTTTTATTTGCATCATGTGACCCTAAAGATAACGACGTTAAGTCCAACTTCCGTTTACACGACCTTGTAGTTTTACCTCTGAAATAAAACACAAAAAAGATAAAAGCATGAATATATAAACAGAATTTTCCCTTTTGTTGAAATATCAGCATTTAAGATAAATAAGTGGCACAGTGGCGTCGTGGTTAGAATGTCCGCCTCACAGTGTGAAGGTCGTGGGTTCGAGTCTCAGGCTCGGCGAGGGCGTTTCTGTGTGGAGCTGGCATGTTCCCCCCATGCCTACGCATGTTTCTTCCGGGTACTCCGGTTTCCTCCCGCAGTCCAACCACATCCACATTAGGCTAACTGGCTGCTCCAAACTGCCCCTAGGTGTGAGTGTGAATGGTTGTGTGTGTGTGTTGCCCTGCAATGAACTGGCGAGCTCTTTGGGGTGTACCCCATCTTCGCAGCGTGTTGGCTGAGATAGGCTTCAGCCTCCCTGTGACCTTAGTAGGATTAAGCATTTTGGCAAATAAATGAGTGAATTCAGGAACATAAATTATAATCGGTAAACAATCCCACAATGCAACTTGCTAGAATAATCCGTGCTTCTGAACACTTCTGTGCTCATGCTTAACGATTGCACTGGACGATTCGGCGTCACTGAACTCGTCATGTAGAAGAAGATACAGAACTGCACTCACTCGGGAGTTCCGTGCTGACTCCGGTCTCGGTCTTCACATCTTCCCTGAAAAAAAAAGAAAAGAAAGCAGAAGCTTTAATAACACCGACACGAAAGACTTGTTTGTTTTATTCGTTTTTGGAGGTCATTTATTATTAGTATATACACACTACACTACTACGCTGCACTCTGATTGGTCCACTATCTGAGGATAAAAAAGCATGATCCCGAGGGACGAACATATACAGCCTGTCACAGGTATTTGGACACGATGGCGTCATCACAACCACACTATAAAATGGAAAGATAAACCATAGGAGTTATAGAATAAGAACTAAACTCGTTAGCACGTCCGTCTCACAGCAAGAAGGCCGTAGGTTCGAGTAGCGGGCTTGACGAGGGCGCTCCTGTGTGGAGTTTGCATGTTCACCTTGTGTGGGAAATCGAGTTTAACCCAATAAACCCACAGTTCAAACACATCAGGTCAACCAAATCAGCTGGTGTAGTTTTCAGCACCTCTTTCTCACAGCAAAAAGGTCCTGGGTTCGAGTCCTGGGCGAGAGTATTGCCGTGAGGAGCGTGCATGTTCTCCCAGTGCTTGTATGGGTTTTCTCTGGGTACTCTGGTTTCCTCCCACAGTCCAAAGACATGAACAGTAGGCAAATTGGATATTCTAAATTGACTCTAGGTGTGAGTGTTGTTTGTGTTGGTCCTGAGATGGTCTGGCGAGCTGTACAGGGTGTTTACCATGAGATGGGCTCCAGTGTTTATAGATGGGCTCCAGCCTCCCCGCGACCCTAATATGATTAAGTAGTTCAGCAAAAGAATGAGACTACAAAAAGTTGCCATTCGCGAAACACCGCTCATCTCAGTTTGGAGTGTGCTGAGCTCACCTGTCCCGTCTGTGTCACGGTTAAAAAATGCATGATAAAAAAACCACGTTGATTTAGTTTGCTTTTTACGTTTCAGAGCAGTGTGACCAAAATTATTCACCTCAGGCTCAGTGGATGCTGTTTGATGTTCTGTCTGGTAGTCTGTTCAGCCTTAGGCAATAAGCAAATAATACTTAATTATTATTACTGTGAACATTTAAACTGTAACCAGGAGACGGGGCATGACCTGAGGTACAGACACTGTGAACCTGACTCACATGTGAAAGCTTATCCATTTAATACAAAAAAAATATTAAAGTCATTTTTATACACATACAGACAATGAAGTGAGAAATTTCCTGGGATCATACAGGAATGTGTGTGTGTGTTGCACGCCGTTCAGTAGACCATGAAAATAGATTAGCGTCACTCAATTAAACTCATTACCCAAACACAGAGGCGAATCCAAAACTCAAATAAACAGTGAGTAAATGTGTGTGTAAGAGCCGAGTTCATCTCGACAGAGCTGTTAAATCGACTGACGACACCATCATCGTGGAAAACCTTCCGAATCCGAACGATGCTCTGGTGTTTTAGCGCGACACACCTGTTCATACCTGTTTAAAGACTGAAGTGGAGGTTTCATTGGTACCGGCAAAAAAAATAAAATAAAATTAAAAAAAATGGGTTCCTAAGCTCATATCCAGATGGATCCGGACGCCACACTTGAAAGGAAACATTCGGAGATGAAAAACGAAGACGCAACTGCAGAACAAAGCACTTAAAGAGTACCGTGCTGTTTCTCTTTGATGAGTTCGTTCGCTGCTGTTTAGAAGCGCTGGCACCATCCCCAGGGTCCATCCTGGCCGTCATCAAACTTCCACTTGCTGATGAACTTCCTGGAACATCGGCGCTAAGGAACGGAGAAACAAAACACCCCTTAACATGGATGGACATTCAGGAGACAATGATTTATCAAAGACTAAAGTTCGGTCTAACGCCTTCATCCCGGCGCGAACGCTTATCGATAAACGGCGTCTTGTTTAAAGGTGCCACAGGGAGAAACTCCCATCAAAACCTCAGAACCTCCCAAACTTCTGAAACCCTTACCTGTGGAAAACAAGCGCGTGAAGGACAGCCTGAGGACGAAGGTCACGGTTGCAGCAGGCACGAAGGGCGGCGGGGGGACTTCGGCAGTCTTCTTCCCTCGGAGTGACACGCGGAGGGATTTGCTCTTGGCCAGATGTCAGGACGTCAACAACCATATCCCACTGACCGCCTCGACCTGCAAAACACAGTCCGGGTCAGAACCAACAGAGAGAGATGAGATTTACCTCAGAAGAGATTTAGCTCAGTGAGAGATTTACCTCAGGAGAGGTTTAGCTCAGTGAGAGATTTACCTCAGAAGAGATTTACCTCAGTGATTACCAGGAGAGTGAGGATGATGATCACTAACCCTGTGTGACCTCACTGCACCTGCAGTGCTCTTTCATAAGGAACAAAGCCCTCCTTTCCAAACAGGGTTCAAATCTTAGTCTTTCTGGTACTTTCCAAGACAAGAACCATCTTTAATACATCGAGCAATACTGCACCCCTGGCGCGCGCCGCTAGCCGGGTGTAAACATTAGCTACGTGTTTATTTTATGCTAATTCTAATCTCAGGGCTTTGTTACTTTAGCTTATTTAGTGTTAAAAAATACTCCGAGTCCTTTTTGGATTGTATTAAAGACCAAAAATGAGCGAGTGATTCAGTTTTGTTTGTCTGTGACAGGAAAAGGCTAAACTGGCAAATCGCTAAATGCACTTTTTAATCGTTTTATCAGAAATAATCTCACTCTGGATGAATATAAGAAATAAAAACATTAATACAGCAAAAGATTAGTTCAAGGTGTGGTGTATAAATGATTAAATACACCCAAAAAAACATCACAAACATCATCAAAATAAATCAATCCATTCTGAGAGTTGGCTCAGATCCCTAATAAACAGGACTCGCTTCTTTGTTTATGTAAAAATTTAAATGTTCTGGAAACATTCACACCAACAACAATATAAGGACGCGTTTTAAATGTAAGTTTTTTTTTATTTTAAGCGTTTAAATGCATAATTAAAACAATAAATGCTAAATTACCGACAGTCAGTGTTACGTCTGCTGCTTCTAGTAACAACAAACTGAAGGTGCAGTCGATACCGCAAATTAACACCATTTCAAACAAGAATTTACATTTTAATGATGCAAACACGTACCTGCAAAAACAGAAAATAGTCACCAGGTTTCTCTAAACTCAATTTTAAGGCTCAAAAATGACTATAAATCCGTGGTGTGGTGACATTTTCATGACGGAACGACGGTCTAAGTTTCGCCATTTTTTTTTTTTAATCCCCTCTACTCACCCGATGCGCCCTAACCATTCTGACCAATCAGACATTTTATTTTATTAAAGGTCACTGAGTAAGTCCCGCCCTTTATCCAATCAGAATCCTGGTTATATCTGGCCAATCGGAGCTTAGAATTTACACACCCGTGAGTTGGAAAAAAATAAAACAAAAGAGCGAAGGGATTGGCAAACGAATCAGCCAATCGTGTTGCAGTATGCAAATGACTTCAGGCGACGCAACAAAAGAAAAAGAAATCAGTTGGGTTCGCGTACGACACACAAAACCAATTAACATCTCTGCTCCCTGATAGGGCACTGCGTGAGGTTCAATAACCGTTACGTCATACCCTAAATAGTGCACTTGTGTAGGGGGTTCGGGGGTATTTACGTCTCACCTATTGGGAAAGCGAGGGGAAATTGGTTAACCGCAAACAAAAGCACTTCAAGCCATGCAGCCATCCATAACAAAGCGTACAGTGAATAATACTACACAAAACAATAGAATACTGATCTGGGCAGAACCAAAACCTTTATTTAAAAACAAATGTACATGGTATCAAATGGTGTGTTTATTGCAAACATGATCCAGCGCTTAATTTTAATACATCAGCAATATGCACTGCGCCTGAGGTGAATAAGTGTTTCAGTACATCTACACAGGAACATCATAACAGCAAACTAAAACCCATCTATAGGTTTATTTTCACATTTCCTGATTGATTCCAACATTATTCCGAGTTTGTGGGGCGGATAAGAAGTTACTAAATGAAGCGAAGCATCAATTATTCCGCTGAAGGGTGGTTGGCTGAGGTGGACAACGCTCTCCGATACTAAATAATTCTCCCAGTCATACACAAAAACCTAATTCTATAACTGCTTTTTATTCATTCAAAATATTTCGAAAGTAGACAGTCATGTTACTATGTTGACAATCATTTAACTTATCCCATGGCAACGATGCAATACCAAGAATTATTTGATGGCTTTCCACCAATCAGAAACGCAAAAATATTCTAAAGGAATAAGAATAATATCTATTACCTCAAATTAGCGAAACAATCAGATCGTTCCAGTGTAGAGTACACAAAATGGATTTGTGTGTGGGTGTGTGTGTGTGTGTGGGGGCATATAACAAATACAGAAAAAAACAACCCAATCAATTTCACATTAAAAACACACATTTAATACAAGTGTTAAAAATGAAGCAATGGATCACAGGGGCGAGTCACGTATAAAGTTCGAAGTCCAGTCTTCTGGAGTTGTAGAACTGCGCACCTTCCTGGTCGATCCGTCTGCAGTATACGCCGTCTTTAAAGTAGCCCTGATCCACCCAGTCCTGCAAAAAAGTAGATAAAAAAAAATGTGACTTTATGACAACATGGATGTAAATCAAATGTAAAGTAGGATGCAAAGTGCTTCCTGTTGAGCATCCTTTATGTAAAACCATAAAGTACCATCAATAAAACCTTACAGTGATCAGAAGTTTATTACGTTGTCTATTTTTATGCTTATTTGTCTTCTGTGTTGACACTTCTGTAACTAAAAAGGCACTCAGAGAGTGCAGACCTCCACCAAGGTAGTGCAGTCTATCCTTTACATGGCTTATACTGGCGAATGATGCAGAATTTTGTGAACTGGCCATTATTTTTGAGCTCTGCAATTTTTTTCTTCTCCCTTTCATGCAATGTGAGAAATTCTTCAAAAACACTCTTGAATTCGGATTTGGATCGCGCCCAAAATTGATTCAGATCTTCGTTGGCGCAAGATCACATTTGGTTAAAATTTTATGAAAACCTGTCCGTTAGTTTTCGAGTTGGAATATTCCAGAATAAGAAGATACCGCAGTTTTATATTTATATATTTACACATGAAAGTGTAAAATTAAGGAACATCGTTATAAAGAACAATTCGTTCATTCTCCGAGCTGCTTAATATTGCTAGGGTCACGGGGAGGCTGGAGTCAATCTCAGTTGACACTGGGCGAAGGTGGGGTACACCCTGAACAGCTCACCAATCACCATCGCAGGGCCGACACACAACCATTCACACTCACACCAAGGAGCAAGTTGGAACGGCCAATTCGCCTAATTTGCATGTTTTGGACTGTGGAAGGAAAGCAGTCTACCCAGAGGAAACCCACACAAGAACAGGGAGAACATGAAAAACACAGAAAATTCTCCACACAGAAACGCCCTCGTCGAACGTGCTAACCACTTCGCCATCATGCCGCCCCAGGAAACGATTCGTGGTGAGTGTTAAGATTAGGCGCTGTAGTGTGAGCATCTCACCTGCATCTGCTGGCTGCTGAAGGGCCCGTAGAGTTCAGAGTTCTCCTGGTTGTCCCATTTATACTCCCACATCACCTCGTCGTTCACTTCAAGACACACACACAAAACCACTAATTAAAAGTCTTAATTAAAACCACTAATTAAAAGTAAATTAAAAGACGTAGACACGGCGCTACCGTTTCTGCACCACGTTCAGTGGGAACTTCATTCAAGTTAAATCAAGAGTTTCCTTTAATACTAAATATCTCCATGTGATTTATTATCCTTAGCTCCGCCCACACACCACACTCAGTCTTACCCAAGCCATTATCCGTTTCCTCATCGTCCTTCTTCTTCTTCTGGCCGTGCTGCTCGTCAAACTGATCGGCGAACATGTCAAGCTCATCCTCTTCCTCGCCCTCCTCCTTGTCCCGCTTGTCCGCTAAATCTCTCTTCTGCATCCCTTTTAATCTGTATGCCAGTTTTTCATACGTCTGCTGATAAATCTCATATTCCCCGAGTACCACCAGTCTGTCGGCCAGCGCCGTGAGCCTGTCCAGCTTCTCCGTGTCTCTGATTGTCGTTTCATCTTTCTGCTCTTCCCCTCCGTCCCGCGCTCGTCCCTTTTTCTTCCATCCTCCCAGCCCGCCGTGCCGGCGGAGCGCGGCTGAGACGGTCTCTCCAGGCTGCAACAGGTTCACCACGGCCTCTGTGAGTTGATACGGCGTGTACAATGCCAGCGGGTCTTCCTGAGGCTCGCTCTCCTCCTCTTCCTCATCTTCTTCCTCGACGTCATCCTGTTTCTCCTCACGCTGTCTCTCTTCCTCAGCCTCGTCCTCATCTTCAGCTCGGCGACGACGCTTAGCTGAGAGTCCTTTCTTTTTCTTTTTCACCGGCTGCTCTTTGATTTTCACCTGTGCAAAAAAACAGAAACAATTTAATAAGCGCTACAGCAAAGACTGGCATTACAGACTGGCATTACAGCAAACAGACCAAACACGGACCGGCGTTACAGCAAACCAAATAGGGACTAGCATTACAGCAAACACGGCAACGATGAATTTGCATTACAGCAAACACGCCAACTACGAGCTGGCTTTACAGCAAACAGGATAAAAAAAAATCGCCATGGTGACACTGGGAAACACGTACCCAGTCAATGTTGTCCAGCCAGTTGTCTCTAATGTCTTTTTCTTTCTTGATGAAGTAGTTCCCCTCTGAGTCAAAGTGACCCTCCTCCATTTCCTCCTTCAGGTTGAAGGGTGTGATGGGAATGCCTTCATCACAATCGATCGTGGACATTTCCTGTCCTACACGCACACACACAGATTACCAAACAGATGCAAACCTACAGAACACTGTTTTACTTTTATGCCTTTTTTTCCCAGCATAAATTATTCTGTTAATATTTCATGACAAAGCAATAGGCCACACCGTGAAAAAAACAAAACGAAAAGATTTAAACAAGCACACCTTCGATATCATCGCTGTCCAGGATGTTATATTTACTGTTCTTTACTCCATCCTCTCCCTCGTCTTCCTCATCGCTGTCCAGAGAGTGTTTCTCCTTAAACCTCGATCCAGGGCCACTTACCTCATCATACATCTGAGAAGAGATAAGAACTGTACTCAGGAAACACGCAACACTGATTTATACACAACTCAAATCTTTCATTGGCCAAGTTATGGAGTTTTAGGAAACCCGCTGGTTGTTGACAGCTTGTCAATGAACGATAAGTCACGCCTCCCACGTGGTGCATGAGGATATCATGTGGTTCTGACCTGAACTCTAGCGCGCTCCCATTACTGCTAGTTGTTGTCATTTTGCATGATTCACTTCTGTTAGTGATTATCAGAAATGCTGAGACACAACACACACACACACACACACACACACACACCTCTTACCTTCTTTTTGGGTACCTCATCTTCCAAACTATATTCCTCACCACCATCTTGAAATGTGACTTTCCTCTTGGACATTCTAAAATGTTAAAATTATGTTTCAGTTAAAATAATATCCATCTTTAATTATTAATCTTTTTTTTTAAAATTAAAAAACACCTAAATGTGAGCTCACAACCAAAACACAGGGTAATAATGCTGCTTTTATATATATATATATATGTAAACAGCGCCAGTGCTAAACACTGACCGTCTCGTTTATACAGTAATATTAATCACACATCTGTACAGATAAATAATGAAAAATAAGGTAAAATCTGCACACATTTTCTTCCACCCGAATTATGACAAATAGACCATTAGGTGCGTTATTTACTACGAGTTGACCGTCCAATCAACAGACATGTTGAGAATTATGCATCAATCGTAACACATGCGGGGCGATACATTAAGCCAATCACCGCGCAGGAGGCGGGATTACACCGAAAACGCGTAGGGAAAAAAAACGACAGCACTAGCAGGCTAACTAGCGAATTAACTCCTCTAAATTGAACATTATTCACGACTAGATTAAACAAATACCTAATTTATTCTTTAAATAATTAAAAATATTTAATAAAGATTGTAAAACGCGCAGTTTACCTGTGCCTACCTGGAAATTTTAGTTGCTATTTCCTCTGCGCCATTCAACTTATAAACGGAAATGACGTATACCTGTTGCTGCTGCTTTCTCTACTTCTTTTCTTCTCTGCCTTTTCTTCTCTGCCAGCTTACTGCCCCCTGCTGGACCCGTCTCTTATTTCATCATTCTTATGTGCTACTTAGATTGTATAATCATCCCAAGGGGTTTCAGAAATATTAAGACATCTTGTTCCTTTCTCCTGCTGAAAAATTGTCTGAGTAGCTGTTCAAAACAGACAAATGCTACATGGAAACAGTTTCTCAGTCATGGCTGCTGATGCACTGTTCCTGATAATAGTGAACCAGTGAACGGCTCATTCCACAACGCCTGTTCAGGAACTGTTCCCGAGTAGCTCACCCTCAAACCTCATGTACAGTCATGTGAGAACTGATGATCTGTGTGGGATGTTTGATATTTGTATTTGTAGACCTTTTCAGAGCAGAGACTGAACTTTCACTTAGCTTGTGCAGGAATTAGGAAGAGAGCATCAGCTACATGTGGCACTGCCAGATGAAAAAAGTCCAGATGTGACACTTCATTAAATTTGCAAATAAGCTCAGCATGCGTATGAGGAATAAACTGTTTAGGATGATGATGATGACGATGATGATGATGATGATGAAGTCTAGCAAAATGGTGGTATCGAACATGTTGTGTTTTCCCTGCAAAGAAGTTCTGAAATCAGTACACTGTGATCGAACGGTAGGGAGAATAAAACATGGAATAGAGCAGCTATGAGTCAGAATACAAGCCACAGAATTGATTGCAAGAATGCATGCACGACGACTCTCATTAAAAAAAAACCCCAACAGTCTTTTATTTTTAAAGGTGTTAAAACGGTTGAAAGCTACAGTGCTGAATGGGTTGTTGTTGTTTGACGGTTTGAAGTCTGTTCCAGATTAATTAAAAAACATTTAATGAAAATTGCAGCCGACTCTGGGTGAAGGCGGGGTACACCCTGAACAACTCTCCAGGCCATCGCAGGGCAAACACTCACACAACCGTTCTCACTCACACTCACACCTAGGAGCAATTTGGAACAGCCAATTAGCCTAACATGCATGTCTTTGGACTGTGGGAGGAAACCAGAGTACCCAGAGAAAACCCACAAGCACAGGGTGAGCATACAAATGTATTATAGTAACACCCTCACCGAGCCCGGGACTCAAATCCAGAACCTTCTTTCTGTGGGGCGGACGTGCTAACCATTACGTCACTGCACCGCCTTTCCACAAACCTAGGCGTCTTAAATTCAGGTCACGGCCGACTCTTAAGGTAGTGCAATTTAGCAAGGAGTGTTAAGATCGAGACCCAAAACATCGACTACTTCTCAAGACCACGCCGAGTGAGTTCATTGCCGCACTGTGTGTAATAATTAGGCAGTTACCTATTCATACACTTTCAAATTTTGGCAAACATTTTTGTTCATCATATTTAGTAACAATGTGCCACCCCCGGAACTGTCTCTCTTCCTGTTATTTACGTACAGTACTTACTACCTGTAAAAGTAAGAAAGGGTGATTTAAAGGCACAAACGCTACGATGTGCATTTAGCTCCATTGCAACTCTTATCGCCATCAGGAACCACATCATGGGTTGAAAGGACTCGCCTCGACCGGGGTACAATCTCGGTGACATGCACCAGTGTTTTTCATGTAACACTCCTAAACCCAAATACAAAACTCACAATCATAAACCAGTAAACACTGAGTCACACACTGCCCATAAAAACATTAAATGACTCACCAGAAATAATTATACATTCATCTGTAATTACTCTGCAGGGAAGTACGGCAACTAAAACATTTAAAAGATTTTACTATGGAGGACTAACAGGAAACCATAAGGACTTACATACCATAATATGAGCACGTGGAGAATTCAAGCCTGCACCCGGTACGGTATAGGGCCTATTTGCTGTATTATCTAAGTTGCATGGCAGGGGTGCTGGACACTCTATGAATTCCCCTCTAGTTTATTTGAATTGTTATAGTTACTGTATATTTTTTAGTGTTTTCATTTCATAGCTGATGGAAAGAAGAGTATTGGATGGTTGTAAGTTGGGCTTATTTTAAAAGAAAAACTGAGAAATGTAAGGCTTTGTTTTTTTTCCAGTGTGTTGTTTCGTGTGTCGTCAATGAAAGTCGGTTAAGAAAAACTTTTGGGAACCGAGAAAGTGAATAAGTGACTTTCAGAAACCGGGCCAAGCTATGAAAACCTGCTGCCTTCCTTCGCTCTTCACATCTGATGCTAATGTTATTTTACGCACACATAGAGAGTCTTTTCATGATTTCACAAATTTTTTACTCAGGGACAAGAAAGGACTATCATTAAGAAGTCACTTCAATCAGGCAAATATTACGTAGTACGGTAAAAAAAAAAACATTATTATTATTATTATTATTATTATTATTATTAATAATAATAATAATAATAATAATAATAATAAAAAAAGGTGGAAAAGAAAAAGAGTTTCAGCAAAAACATCTTCAGGAAGTGTAAGTAAATTACTTGCATTATTTCTCTTGACACATTGAGAAATGTATAATTATATAATAATTGTTATATAATAATAATAGTTTTATATATATATATATATATATATATATATACACACACACACACACATAACACACACACACACAGTAGAGTGCAGTGAAGATTATACATATTATAAAATAGATTTTTTTTTGCTTTTGCATAGCATGAATGAACTTCAATCCATGTGGAATGGCGAGTGAAGATATTAAAAATATGTGAACACTATTCCTGAAAGGTTAAATGCTGAAATCAAAGTAAAAGGTGTTCACAATAAATATTGACTTTTTTTTTTTAAAAAGAGACTGTTATTTTTATTATATATTGTTGTTTGTTTACTTATTCTCATCAATATGATCCAATATTACATGAAATAAATAATTGAATAGAACTTGGTTTCTCATTTATCTACATGTTGTTAAGTGTATCATTATCATCACTGTATTTTTTTTATTTCTTCACTCGCTGAACCGTTCCATACGGTCTGAAGTTCATTCATGCTGTTCAAAAGTCAAACACCTTTTTTCACTGTTTTTGTTTATTAGCGACAATTTTACCTCAATATACTTGTCAGAAGGATCTTTTTCAATCCAACTGTCGGAAGCATTGTTCAATAAATTTTCACCAAATAATCATAGAGAAATCATTTTTACTTCTTTTTATTAGGAGCCCTTTTAGATAAAAGAACCTTCACTGCTCTCTACTGTGTGTTTAGTAGGGAACGTTTCAGTTAATGTATATATGAAGAAAAGATAAACGTGTGTGTCATACTGAAATGAATGAATGTGTTTGCTTGAGGAGAATTTTTTTAATCTGTATTATATATATATATATATATATATATATATATATATATATATATATATACCTAATACCTAATACCTAATATATACCTAGGTTACCTAATTACAACAAAAATGTCCAAAATATTAATGTCCTTTCAAACTGCAAATCAAAAGAAATTCCCTTTTATAAAAAAGGCGTGATGTACAGTAAGCTGGTCATTATCGTGTAATGAACACAGATAGCATGATTAAAACCTCACTGTATAGCAGGGGGGCCTTGCTTCTCCATAAAGGTGTTAATTTCATGACAGTGTTCTTATTTTTTTGACAAAAACATAATACAAACACAATCAAATCACAAAGCCTTTATTAATGAGTAACAATAGGAAAAGAAAGTGTGTCAGAATCAGTCACTGTGGGAATCCCCGGGAATCCCGCTTAACTTTGGCTCGGCAGAGAGGGCAGGAACTGTTCAACTCAAACCATTTGTTGACACACGTGGCGTGGAACACGTGCTTGCAGAACAGCACCCGGAGCAGCTGTTGTGACTGAAAGTCACACATGCATACTACACACTGGTTTTGCTCAAACTGGTGGTTGTTGGGGTCGAATCGGTAGTAAGGCAGCTTATTGTCGCCCACTGTAGTCAGGCTGCCTAGTCTGTCTTCCTCAAGACGTTCCAGGAGCATATGTAGCTCCTGGACCTCTGCCTGTGCCTCCTGCAACTGTTCCTCTAGCATCTGTAGAGAGGGCACATTCATCGTCAGAGGGTGGACGGAAAATGTGGGGATTATACCCTGAGGAGGACCTTGATGACGCAATAACAGGACGTGTTGCTGTTGTGGATGAAGTAACCGTGCTGACGTAGTAGGAGGCTGGAAGGCGAGGGGCTCTTCAGTGCCCACGGGAGGATGAGGGGGCATGGCTGTGTTGGTTGAGGGAACAGCCTGCGCAGGAGGATGAAGCAGTTGGCTGGAGTTCTCCTCCTGGGGGCTGCCAAGGGTGCTCTGATGACCCTGGAAGAGGGGTTCATTCCGACGGTGTGGTAAAGGGCTATGTGTGTGACCCTGTCTCATGGACGTGGACACACGCACAGACACATGTAATGCAGACTCCTGTGAGCGCCGCTGGCGTTTTCGACTGGAAGAGTCATTTCTCTGATCAGTGGTGCCTTTGGCATGGGGGCATTTTGAATAAGAGTGATGCCGTACTCTTTTCATCACTCTGGGACCTGGGCGCTCCTGTTCGCCTGGGGAAAGCATGAAGGGGCATGACCGCAGGTTCTCCGGCTGCCCATGAGCTTCCAGTGCTGTACCTGAAGTCCCTTCACCACTGTTTGTGCTGGTGCTCTGAGGAAACCTGAATTGTGAGAGGCACTGAGTCCCGGATGTCTCGGTGGAAACCGGCTGGGATGAGAGAGCCGGGGGAGAAGGGTGTGAGAGTTCAGAAATGGTTTCTAACGCCACTGCAGCTATAGTTGAATCCACTGCTCGGTACGCCGGGTCCATGTGGGGGTCTGGAGTCACTCGGCGTGCCCCACCGTCCGTGGTGGCCTCTTTCTTTCTAGAGTTGCGAGATATTTTTCTCATTGTCTCTCTTTTTTAGTCAATTATTTCCTCTGTCTTTATTTGCTCCTCCTATAAGCGTATTTATCCCTAAAACCTCCCGTACTGTGATCATACAGACAACTGTATTGATGATAAACAGAATAAAAACAGAAATAATCCAACTGCTCACTAAGACTCTCTGTGTAATGATCTAAAACCGAAGCGTTTATGTATTGGGCACTTAATGACTTCACCGAATTAGAAAGAATGGTCTCTGTGACGTGTTCATTATCAGAAAGAATGGTCTCTGTGACGTGTTCATTATTAGTACGTTGTTAGCCGGGTGGCTTTAGGACCCTGCGGAAAACAATCCGCACTGCTCCCCGCTAGCTGTGGATCGGATTGATATAAAAGTTTATAGAAGCTCTTTTAAATTATTTAACACTAATGATACTTTTTTGGTTTCGGATTTGTCTTTCCAGAGTGTTTGAGTAAATTACAGCAGTTTAAATAAGTATATATCTGTATATTTGCACATTATTGACATATTTTGGTTCAAAATAAAGCTAATCTTTGCTAGCACTGTCGTCATTCTATGTAGCGTATAATGTACACTGGTAAAACTATTTAATCACTTTCTTCGCCTCAGAACTTTATTTTAGAAATGTTTTTAAAATATCGAGACTGAAAGCGACTTTGATGGGTTTATGCTAGCAGAATTGATTGCTAATTTTCTGTTGACAAAAGATTAGCCGGCATGCTGGTCTCCATAGCAACCAACAAACTGATATATTACTGATAATTTAGCATGCATACAGACTTAACTCCTAATAGAAATTAATATTTATTTACTGTATTGGTTTATATGTATATATATAAGCAATACAGTATATATATTTAATTTTATAAAAAAAAAAAAAAATATATATATATATATATATATATATATATAAAATGAAGAGAATGAATAATAGGTAGTGCATGAAACACAGTTAGCCTGTTTTGCTAACATTAGCCGACACGGTGTAGCGGTTTTGGTTACGAAGAACTGGGTCAGGTGCGTTTATTTATATTTCATCACAGGTTTCTGCTTGAACGGAGGAACAAATCCTAAAAAACTCCATATGCACTACACCACTGAACTTCTTAGGGCGCAACACAATGCGGTTTTAAGCCCTAAGTAGTGCCCTAGACAGTGAACGGAGCGTTAAATGAAATTCGGCCAGGTGGAGTCAGAACGCCGGTAATATGAACCCTGGAATGATCTTTATTGTTTATCAGCCGCTTGTTTAGAGCACCGTGTGATGAACAGGTCACCTATTGACCCGAATTAAAGGTTCACACGACTGAAAATGGTGCTGAAGGATATTTAGGGCATCAGGACAATATTACAGGTAAGTTAACGCGTGGTGGTGCTCTGTTTAAAGGGACCATCTGTGTATAAATATATAAATATCCCCTTATTTTCATTCTCCCTGAATTGATGGTATATTTTTATATACTTCTTATAAATAGCTATATGTACCAGGTTATCCAGACATTACTGAAATAAACTTTTTTTTAATTATTCAATGTTACAGGAGTTGTACATGGAGTGACAGCGAAACCTCCAAAAGGACCACGTCCAGATTCTCACTTAAACTTATTCAGTTCTAAAGAGTTCTTTCTCAATTTTACACATTTCTGCTGTTGGTTGGAAAATAAACAGATGTACAGCATGTAGTTATTTCACATTATTAGCTAGGAGACGTTCTAAGTGGAGTTCACATGTTCTCCCTGGGCTTGCATGGGTTTCCTTCAGGTACTTGAAGTCTTCTCCTTCATATGTCGCACTAAAGTATAAGCCGGATCTCACAAACCTTAAATTATTCCTTGGGCAGTACGGTAGAGTACTGGTTAGCATGTCCGCCTCATGGCAAGAAGGTCCTGGTTTTAAGACCTGGGCTTGGCGCGGACATTTCTGTGTTTGCACGTTCTCCCTTGGCTTTTGCAGGTTTCCTTTCACAGTCCAAAGACATGCACATTAGGCCATTTGGCTGTTCCACGTTGCCCCTAAGCGTGAGTGTGAGTGTGATTGGCGATGTGGGTTTGATGCTGTGCGATGGTGAGGGTGAACCGTCCAGGCTGTACCCCGACGTTGCCCACTGTCACCTGAGAGAGTCTCCAGCCTCCCCGCAACTATAAGATTAAGCGCTTCAGCAAATGGATGGATGGATGGACATTAGTATATAGTACACGGGAATCGTACGATCCGATTGGTCTGCTATCTCAAGGCTAATGGACATTATCCAAAGTGGATAATGGTTGAATTAAAATGACAGACACTTATGGTTTGGCATGGTAGCTTTGAGCAGGCATTGCCATCACTGTCATACTTTAAAAGTGGAAAAATAAAATGTTACAAAAAATTATTTTAATTAAAAAAATTATAAAAATGATGTGTTATGTGTTTCCCTGTAGTATATACTAACACTTTGAATGAGCATGAAAACACAATGACAGAGCATGGGTCAGTCACGTTTCTGTGACAAATAAATTTTAATTTGATTTGCTGTGCAATATGTACTAAACTCTGAATTAGTTTAAACAGACGGCGTTAGCTACACGTTGTGCGTAGCTCTGCTCAGAGTGCGTGGAGCTCACCTGACCCGCCTCCCCCATGGTTACGTCAAATATGCAAAAATAAACAATAAAATCATCCACTTATTTCTCTCCAATACAATTTTATACCGACATATGTGGGTGGATAACGATTAGCTTAATGGCTAGTTCGGGCCAGTTAGCATAATTAATGTAACTGGCTAGCACTTAGCATAGTTTTGGTACTAGTTTTCTAATTAATGTATATTGTATAACACAAATTACAAAGATACCCTTGAGATATATGTTTACATCAGAGCATCTTATGGAGTAAAACAGATAAATCCCGCCTTCCACCTTGACACACATCACCTTACACACCGGTTAGCCTCGCCTGTCCCATGTCAGTGACTGAACCAGCCATAACAACTTTAGTTCTAAAGTACAGCAAGGTCAGTTGTATGTATTCGCCATGTCTCTGATTATCTGATTCAGTGTAAGGTCGGATAAACGCATGTCATGTGACACTCTTATCGTATTGCATGTTTTGGCATTTTTCACTTTTGATAATTTGATCAGATCAGCAGGTTTGTTCAGCATACCAGGCAATAGAGTGACATACCGGTACATTATATGATAGGCTTTCCTGATAACCAGCCATTTTTCTCGTGTGCGGTCACATTTAAATATTGTATAATATGGTGCTGAATATATTCAGGCAGCTCGCAGCTTCAACAGCTACACGTCAAGAAGTCAATTAATATTTGTGGACGTTTTATTCAAACAGTACATACTACAGATACCGTACAGACACAGGCATGGTTAGATTTTGGAATGCCAAGGTCAAAGGTCAAGGTCAGAACAAGGTCACAAATTTACAGAGATAGAAATTTCTATCTCAACTATGTTGAAATTGTTTATATCTCAGAAAAAAATGTCACAGACCCATAGATGCACTGAGGGACTGATAGGAAACCACGTACACACTTTCAACTGGCATAATCATCTCGGACCCTGAGTGAGTCTCAGCTGCTTATAAAGCAAATAATATTAATCAAAGAATGTCTACGGCTGATCATCCTTTCATTCATTCATTCCTGAAACCTGATTCATGGTACATCCTAACTCATCATTACTAATTTCTATGTTTGTTTGTTTCCCCCCCACAGTAAATTCACATGATCCAGTCGGCGCTGTGATGAAGATCCATCGGAAAATCTTAACCCACTACCTGTCCTGCACCTCACCGGTGGATAAAGAGGGATATCTTTATAAGAAGGTTCTCGAGCAGTCTGTGATGTCATGTCCTGTTTACTCTCTCAAATTATGTATTTAGAATGTAGAAAGTTATCTTATAAGACACATGCAGTTTGCATGAAGCTAAACGGAGGGCTGTGATCAAAATATGCGTAAACTAGAAAAGCACTCGTGGAACGCAAACCTCCACCAAGGCCGTTCATTACCCCATATATGATATTGTAAGAAAAGCAGCATTTTTAAAAATGCAACATTTGTTTATTATTTGAGCCCTACAATGCAAACATGCAGCCATTTATATGATTGGATCGTGTATAGGACCTGCCTTGAAGAAGAGGCCTTGCGCTCGGATGAGGAAAGTATTAATAACTGGATTATTTTCGTGATAATTGGCCTAAGAGTTGTTCAGAAAGGTAAAGGAATGAGATCACACCATCAAACCCAAGCCTGGAAGTTACGCTTCGGTATGGTCCGGACACAGTAACTCGGGTGGCTACGTCATCCGCGCTAAAAAAT
The DNA here is from genome assembly GCA_028564935.1 of Neosilurus hyrtlii. Lineage (NCBI taxonomy): Eukaryota > Metazoa > Chordata > Actinopteri > Siluriformes > Plotosidae > Neosilurus > Neosilurus hyrtlii. The sequence continues at coordinate 24,012,368 of JAOUQZ010000024.1, read as the reverse complement.
CTTTAAAAATTCCCTGCATCCGAACAACAGTCTGGATCGCTGCCAAAATGTAATCAATTTCCCTTGTTTCATTTCTGACTCTTCCTAAAAATGTAATAAAAATCCGTTCATAGGTTTTTGAGTAATGTTGCTAACAGACAAACAAACAAACAACCAAACCAACGCCAGTGATAACATATCCTCCTTGGCGGAGGTAATAAAATACACCAGGCTGAACGAGTGGATGGATTTCATTTTGGCTGCATTATGACTTTAATGCTTTGGGTTTGTAATTAGTATGAACATACTGTACACCAAGGGGATCATTTACCCTCGTGACTAATTGTCCCCATTTAAATTTTTTTTTTATTATTATTCTAAGCTAAATTTACAATCGAAGCCTCTGTAAATCACATTCTGGAATGTTCTGTCCGGTACTTCCCCCTCTGGAGCTTACATTCTTAAAAACCCGTTCTTCTTCCTCCTAAGCTGTGTTTTAATTACCCAGCATGCTTTACATATTCAGCTCAATAGATCTGGCACACAGTAACGGGTGCGACTGTTTTTAAAACGAGGTCTCGTGCGATAGTTGATGGATACTCTCGTCATGTCCCATGTGACATCTGGTAACCCGGGGAGAGGAAATGCCCTGTAATAACCTCCTCGCTCTACACTGTAAAATTTCATAAGGATAATTGGTGGGCCGTGGCTCTGTGGTTTTAAATTCTGGCATCCTCTTTCAATTTCTATCAGTTCAACCACAGAGACAGAGACACAGACACATCACCAAGCAGCTTGGCACTCGGAGTTTTTGTTTTCTCTTGGAGATATTTTTAATATATTTTTTATTTTACAGGCTTCTTATTACAGTAAGTCACGATTCTAAGATTGATTTTTATTTCATGCTTCATTACACATGATTTTTCTTGTGCAGTAAGGTGTTTAGTCAGTCACAGATAAGTCAGAATTGTGTGTATATGAGAAGTGAGCAGAGCTTTAAAGGGAAATTAGTCTCTTTAATAAGAAAATTCTGATCATGTGACTAAAACTGCTTAGTGTCAGTGTTATTATGATGTGAAAGCAGACATACATCTTACAGTTCTTCTATTTGTTTGTCAGTGACACTGGAAAGTGGAATAAACAATTACAAGTTGCTCAAAACTATAGACTGGCAGCGTGTGTGTGTGTATGTATATATATATATATATGTGGTGTGCATTTATAGAAAACTAATCAGTAATGTGGTGTTTAGACACAGCCGTGAACAACAAGCTCATCTTTTTCATTGCAATTAGTTTATTTTTTTAATTAATATATATTTTTTAAATTCATGAAGGTCCGTTTTTATTTATATAATAGAACTAGTTCCTAAAGTTACCAAAACAAACTTCAAGCTTAACTGCTTCTGAAAGCACAAAGCATAAATTCCGTCCTCTCAACTGCGTCATAATATGCAAACTTGCAGCTTTACCTACGTGTTACATCTTGTCTCAAGCGTCTCCTCCTCCTCCTTGTTTGTAAAAAGAAAAAAAAATCTCTTTATCTATCTGATGAGCATTCTTTCCTGCGTTCCTCAGAGAGGGAGAAACACATCGTACCTGCGCCGCTGGTTCGTCCTGAAGGGAAATCTGCTGTTCTATCAGGAGCATCCTGCTGACCGCTGTCTGCTGGGCGTGATCGTGCTCGAGGGTTGCGTCGTTCAAACCGGAGATTCGGACGTCTTGATCTCTCTGGTGTTCACCGGCCCGGGACTTCGCTCCTATCAGCTTGCTGCAGATAACCAGTCGAGCCAAAAGAGCTGGGTGAACGCTCTCCTGTCAGCCAGCCACATCTACATCTCGCTGCTCGTCAGAGACCTCGCACACCTTTACCAAGGTAAGAAACATACAGTCTCGAGATATCGGCAGTAATATTATAAAATCATTATTAGTTTATGGTTTTGAATCATACAGCTGGGTTCAAATTTGTGGATTTTTTATGTTTCTTGGGTTTCTAAGTTATTGAGGTAACAACATTTTTTGTTTCTGTACCCAATTTCCTGGGCAAAGTTTCCTGAGTTTAAGGTTCCAACCTAATATTTCTGGGATATAAGTTCATGGGTTAAAGTCTCTAAAGGTTTGTAGCCTACAGTTAGTAGGTTAAACTTCTTGGGACAAGTGTCTGGGTTCAAGTTCTTAGGTTAAAATTCCTAAGTTCCTGGGATAAAGTTCCTGGTCTGAAATTCTTTGTATAAAAATGTTGTGCTAAAGTACCCATTTTTTTTTCTGGGTTTAAATTTCTGGGCAAAAGTTCCTGGTCTTAAGGTCCAGAATTAATATTTCAAGGTTAAAGTCTCTGGAGAGTCTTGGCCTCCAATTACAGAGTTAAATTCTTAGGAAAAAGTTTCTTGGTTCAAGTTCCTGGTCTGATGTTCTTGGGGTAAAGTTCTAGCTATAATGTTTCATGAACCGAAAAGATAGCATGCTAAAGTTCTCATGGTGCTATAAAGAGGGTAATGATCTGGACCGTATTCTGTTTTCATCCCCCCTCTCTCTTTTTTTAAACAGACGCTAAAGAAGGAAAAAGCATCGCGGATTCTTATTCTTTCGCAGCGTCAAATTCCTATGTGAGAATGTCCAGCGCTGTGGTCGCCTCATTCTACGCAGGATCGCCACATTTCGATCAGCGTTCTGTGCCGAAACACAGGGAGACGAGGAGCAACAGTGCAAGCCACGCCTACCCTGCCCAACTCACCCACCATAAAAGATCACCAAAGCACTGGCCCAAAAGAAACGCTCATGTCACGCCTCTAAACGGCCCCGCCCCTAACTTCGGGGAGTGGCCTTTAGTGGTATTCGACCCGATCGATGAATTCGTTAAGCTGCATGAGTACTATGGAAATGAGGTAAAGCAGGTGAGAGCTGATTGGCTGAAGAAGAAACAGCATGAGGCGGGCCATGTCGAAGAGGATCTTATCGATCTTGGTTGATTTAACCGATCCGTCTCAGCTCAGTGTGAAATAACGGGATTCCACAGCAATAAGAACTGCACACAGTGTTATATTAATGTTCAACCAATCCCGTCCTCTCTTTTTCTTTCTTTTTCTTTTTTTAAATATTGAAATTGAGATTCACATGAAGTTTCATCAGTAAGAAGAAAAGAGAAGGTGGTAGTAAGGAAGTGAGTAGAGATTCTAGTCGCACTGCGACTGTTACGGTAAATAATTCCGGAGATTTTCTCTCTTCCTGTTCTGAATGTCTCACCGAACTTCACTTCTAGATTTCTGTTCTCTAAGCAGTACCGGAAATCTGCAAACACAGAGACTGACCGATTTCAACCAGGACACGAGTTATTTCTACAGTAAACCAGCCGTAATTCAGACGAAGGTCATAACAGGATTTTTTTTTAATGAAGATTCCATAACTGACATTATTTAACCATAATAATGTCACTAACCATAAACAATTAACCATGAAGTTCAGGATTAATTAATTATCAGAAAAATGAATAAGTTAACTAATCCTCGCAGTACTCAACATGTACGTTATTAAGAGCAATCCATGAAGCGATGTCAGGGGTCCAAGCAGTTATCAACATTAAACCAGATCAACCACAATCATAATAGGTGGAAGAAATGCAGAATATATTAAAAAAAATCTGAAGAAACTAATCGAGAAATAAACTAAACATGGATCAGGTGAACACAGTAGAATAACGAACCAATGAAAGGACTGGAGCAGAGACAGAACAAACAAAACACACACAGCAAATAAAACTTAAGTACGTGACATGAAAATAACTCACATCAAGCTCAGAACTAAGGCAGCAGGAATAGGGGGCTTCCAGACAGATTCAGTTATTTTTATTATCATTATTTTAAAATAAAGTACCAAATACGCCAAATAATACAACACCTTTATTAACCAATGAGTAAACCTAAGCACACAGAGACTGACAGGTACCGGTCCCTAATGGACATGTTTCCTGTTGTGGAATTAAGTAATAAATGCTGAACCTAAAGTAGCGTTTTAATATTTATCAACAGTTCCGAAATCTGTAGAATAAATAATCAGTCAGTGTCGGGGTATTTAAAAAAAATAAACACAACTAATATATACTACACAGAAATGGCACAATGTGATTGGTCTACAGGGGATTGAAAATATCATCCTGAGTTTGCCACAGTCACATGAAGTAGGCGGAGTCACCATTATCACGTATTAAAATGAAAAATAAAACCAAAACCCCATAAAAATCTCATTTAGGCTTGTTTTTCTTGTGTTTCCGTGTAGTATATACTAAAGTTCTGAATGAGGTTAAATAGATGCCTTTAGCTACACAGCATTTAGCTCTGCTTGGAACATAACGAGTTCACCTGACCTGCTTCTGTAACGGTTAAAATATATAACAATGAGCTATAAAAATCGTGGTTTATTTTGCTTTTATTTTTGTTTCCATGCAGTATATATTAAAACAATTATCCACCTCAGGCTCGTTAATTAGTACATCTGGTAATTAAGTTGTTATTACTACTTATGGTTTATTAATTCTAAAATTCATGGCTTGTTAATGCAAATATATTCCATGGAGGAAGTGTGGGGATTATTATAGAGGTACTGGCAGCAGATAAGAACACAACATTTGTACATTTTGGACCAAATATATATATATATATATATATATTAGAGGGAGAGTGTGTAATGATTTGGGCATGCGGTTCACACAAGACTACATTGTTAGCTATACTGCAGCAGCTGGACAAACTTCAGCGAACATGCCCATATTTTGGAGATTACATTTTTGGCCAAAACAATTAGCCAAGCTTGGATTTGCTCCACATAACAGGTACCAGGAAGGCCAGATTCCTTTAATGTACAGTATTAATTTCATTAAATCAATCCACACCCTGGAACCTGAACCCTTCTCTTCCTGTAATTCAGTATTACTGAGAAAGTTGATGCTAAAGCTAATTTCTCACTTACTTTGCATTTATATGAAGTATAGCGTTGCATCTGTAGCTTATTGTAGGTAAAAGTACCTCATGTGTAGCACTTCTGTGTACGTGCATCATTACGGTTTTCTGTAATACTTTTATTTTATCCTCCTGAGTTTTACACTCTGCAGCTTTATGTGTTTATTGATCAGACTATTATTGCAAGATTAATCAATATATTTTTACATTATAGAGTATTTTTTGTTATACAGTTATGTAAACATCATATGAAGTTTGATAAGAGATGTATAATTAACTGTTACTGTCTGAAATGCAAACCATAGACTGTGTTTAATGTTGATGGTACAAGCAAAGTGTGAAGATAATTTAATGTCCAACAGGGGGCAGCACTCTCTGTGCTTACATATTGATGGAAGAGATGAAAGAAACTGGGATGGTCAGTTTTATGATATTCATCTGAACCCCCCCTTTAAACCGTGATGTGATTGTAAACTGCCTTACTTTTCTCATTTAAATAAAATGCCACAAAAATATCAATAACTTTTATAGGAGGTTAAAAGTTCTCTCTTTCAGAGGCGATTACAGATGATTTGAGTGATTTAATGTTAATGTGAAAATAGTGTAGTAAAATTAGATACTTTTATTTTCAAACATTGCAACAAGAAGTGCAGGTAAATACATCTCATTTTAGCTAGTGAAAAAATAAGAGCAGTTAACATCATGAGGATTTGGAGAAATAGAATAGAATATAATGTAAATATATATAAAATTCAAAAAACGTTAGCTTGTCCTTTCTTAGTACAGTAAGTGCTCACAGCTATCAAGACTATTAGCATTTATGAATATACCTTAAAGTTTAGAGGTTGCGACCAACTGGAATTTCATTCCTGACTCCTGACCCCTAAAGCCTGTATCGTTCTGGCCTACTGTAGAAACATGGTGGTTCAAGATGGCGGACTCCATACGAGCGGACCCGTTCCCCATGAAAATATAAACAGCTTATTCAAAAGTTCTGAAATCTCAACAACTTTATAGAATTAGAGAATTAACTGATAATGTACCTAATTTCTGCTTCCAAAATGTTAGACACTGCACCTTTAATATAAACCTGTGATTTGCCCTTTCTAACCAACCAGATTAGAGAATTAAATTACCTGTTAGGGTTATTTAATAACTGTACCATTAAATAAAATATATAATAAAGTAATAAGTACACATATACAAAGAGGTGCTAACTATTCCGCAGATTATTCAGTTTCTTTATTTTCAGATTAAACTGTCATTGCACTGATCACATGAGCCGGTGTTCCAGAGGGACATAACAACCATAAACCACCATTACAGCGCAAATGATTGAGATGTCAAAGGTCAGGGGTTAGAGGTTAGACAGGAATTGTACAACAGGTGTGTCAAGGAAAAAAGTGAAAACAAAATACCTTCCTCCGGACAGAAAGTGCTGGTCCAGTGTCACCAGAGTGCACAGAGAATAAAAAAGGGTTAAATTAAAATGTTTGAATCAAAGCAAAAATGGAGGTATTGATAGTGAGACATTTCATATAAAGCCTTATTTCTACTCCGACCTGCCCTGAGGAGAATTGGAGGAATTTTTGGCCTCATGAAAATTTATATCTGACTTTAATAATAAATGTTACACGTGTGTTTCTATAATATGTAAAGTGATCACCTTGTAGAAATGCTCAATGCTATTTAAGTGTTACGAAGGAGAAAGAAGACAAGGGAGACTCAAGCAAACAGATTGTTTTGCTATTTTTGCTCTCAGCTGTTTCCCTTAAGCCAACACCCATAACTCTAAAAAGCCCAAAACACACCCCTGAGGAACTCCTGCAGTCACCGCCATCTCTCCTCAATGTTCCCTTCGCTCGTTCATTCGTTTGTCTCAACTTAATCTTCACTGGCACAAGACTTCACACTACCACAGATCAACTTTCACTCTGAGAGAGAGAGAGAGAGAGAGAGAGCGAGAGAGAGAGAGAGAGACTGAATATGGACACAGCCATAGGAGGGATCTTCATCTGTGTCTCTATACTAGGAAGAGCATTAAACCTATTTTTGAATTGGGACACACTTAAGAAGCCGCCACTAAATAGTCATTATCTCCAAGGAATAAGCAACTGTACTTTATCTTTAAATAAAAAAATAAAAAGTAAAAAAAGTAAACCGTGAATAGTGAAAAACAATAAAAAAAATCAGAAATATATTTGATTCTGCGTGTGAATAAACTTCCATGTTATTTATTTATTTTTTCCATGCTTGCATGACTTCCATGCTTTCTAAATGAAATGAAAAAATCATATCTTTAAAGAGGAAAGAGTTGACTGTTTGGTACTTCTATAATCAGAAGTTTGTGGTCCACCTCCCCCAGTCCCTGTCCTCGAGTGGTACTCTGAAACTGTGCACATTTTAAAATATGCAGATCGAGACTCATCATTTACAAAAGTTTATTACACCCCTCCCTATAGTAATTATGGTAGTGCTATGGTAATTATAAAAACATTATAAGCCTCAAGGGGCAGCAGGGTGACATAGTGGTTAGCATGTCTGCTTTACAGCAAGAAGGTCGTGACTTGGAGTCCCATGCTTGGCGAGGGTGTTGCTGTGTTTCTCCACATGCTTGCCTGGGTTTCCTCTAGGTACCCGAGTTTCCTCCCACAGTTCAAAGACATGCACATTAGGCTAACTGGCTGTTCCATATTGTCAGATTTTTATGAAATTTCTACCAGAGGTGGAGCTTTGGACAAATAAGACTCCATTAGATTTTGGAGATGACCCGGATCAAATTCTAAATCCAGGAATTTTTTAAAGGATTCTTTAACACTGAGATTTTGGACATTTTGGTGTATATGGGAACTGATGGGCTTGTCAGAGGTTTGCATTCCCCAAGAGCTTTTGTCCTTTGTACTTTAGTGGCATCAATTAAATGAAAACACTCAACTTCAAGACGTCCAAAAAGTACATTTACTCCTTTAATCTCTTCATAAAGCTGTGAATAATTTAACGATATACGTAAGAACGCTGCACACAGCACTTTCAGTGTGGGAAAATATAAACCCAGAGTGCACAGAAGCTGAAGGTTCAAAACGTCAAGTCACTAAAAGGCAAAGTGAAATTCCCAGACCAAAAATACAGGCGAAGGATTACGGACAGAGAGGTGAAAGAAGGGCTGGGTCTGAAGAAGAGGGACGGCTAATCGCACGGTCGGACAGGGACGCTGGGTCATTTCTGTCATAGCCATATTAGTCCACTTTGGATCAGAGTATCAGATTCGTCCCCCATTCCAAGACTGGCAGCTATTTCGGAGAGAGCGTAAGGCGATAGTATCCCTACTTCTGTCCCTTCATCACCCCTTCCCCCTAAAATCTTATCCCTCCATCCGTTCAGTCCATCTTTTCCACGTCGAGCCAAACTTAAGGCCAGGGCTATAATTAGAGGATGCTAGGAGGTATATAAGCCCCCTGGGGGCCGTGGCCCAGACGCGGCTTCACACAGTCTTCTCTTCTTTGAGCTTCTTAAGCTTCACAAACACACCGTCTTAACATGGTGAGTAAGAACCTGCTTGGAAGCATCCTTCAAGCTCTCCACGCTCTGTTTTTGGATTTTTGGACTCTTTCATACATGTGGATGTACAGTTCGCCAAACTGGGCCAGGATGAAACATTTCTAAGGTTTTCTTACGTTTAGAACTCGAGGTCATAATTTTTCGTATGATGATGTATAGGTATGACTCTCGCGCATTAGCGTTCACATAACTTTCATCTGAACATGGACCCAGTTTCCAACCTAGACCTGGAGTAGCTCTAAGGAAAAGGGTACCTGTATCTTTAAAAGGATAAACCCTAGTTCATGGTACCCTTTCAAAAGAATCTAGTTAGAGGAATAACTGAGCTATTTGGACCAACGTTGTATCTTTGAGGAAACAGAGAACCAGTCGTACCTGTAGATTTCTTTCTGCGTGGAAGCGTTAATGTAGGATAGATGATGAAGAGATGTAGGCGTCCTCTAGTCCATAACTACTTGTGTGTTTACTTACAGATTGAAGCTAAAAAAAATTTACGTTATCACTAAAATCTGTTTTCTATCTTTAAGTACTATTAGTATTTTGGATGCAATGTAGCCTCCAAAAATGTTGTTTTAGTTTCCAGATGAAATGTTAGAGGTTAAATAAAACACGCAACCAAAACGAAGAATGATATTTATCAGATATTTAGGAGACGTGGAGACGGCTGGGGACTTTTATAATGTCATCTTTTAGAAAACGCAGTTGGAAATAAACAAAATATAATCGGACAAACTAATAAATTTTAAAAAAAGTTAGTCAAATAAAAATTTTAGCTGATTTCCATTTGAAAATGAACAGGAGACAAGTGTGTGTGTGTGTGTGTGTGTGTGTGTGTGTGTGTAGTTAAAGATGTATATCTGTAAAAGTGTGTTTAGTGTTCCTTTGTGAGCACTAAGTATGCTGTGTGTGTGTGTGTTTTCTGAATTAAACCTGAAACCCGTGCACCCGCAGGCACCCAAGAAGGCCAAGAGGAGGGCAGGTGGAGGAGAGGGATCCTCTAACGTGTTCTCCATGTTCGAGCAGAGCCAGATCCAGGAGTACAAAGAGGTGCCACACACACACACACACACACCCGGTGCAGTTAAATAATTATACACATCACATTGTTGACTTATATTCAGCCATGAATGGATGAGTTAAATTGTTCTAAATCATAAAATATAACCAGCTGTGTGTTAGAATAAGTTTCCCTCGAAAAGGAAAGACAAGCTGTGTCTATCTTTAGCCTTCATCAGTGGGGCGTTAATAAGGGAAGAAAATAAACACAGGAATGTCATTAGTAGAAATTTCTCTTACCTTCCATGACACTCAGCTGTTGTTCAAGCAGAAGGCTTTACTTACACACACACACACACACACACACACACAGGAACATAGTTGTCTCTTTCTAGTTATTAAAATGATGCTAGTAATAAGGCCCCAGCTACACATCCATCCTAAGCTAGCTAACACCCGAGGATAATACTTTGCTTGTTTGTTTGTTTGTTTGTTTAATAACACACAGTGAAAAGTCATAGTGCAAACAAAAAATTGATACAGAACTAGTTTACTGAGATCTGTAAGTGAATTAGCATTAAATCTCAATAGTAGATATTGATATCAATCAATCAGTAGATTGATATAGTAATGTGGATGAAGCTAGCTAATGTGTGCTAAATAATTAGCATCAGCTAGCTACAGCTACAGGATTGAGATTTCTGTTAATGAACTCTGTATTTTAAAGACTGTAGGATTTGTTTATTTAATTATTTACAGTTAAAGAGAGATCGTACCCGGGATTGTGTGTGAGGTTAATCATGTGTCCTTAATAGAAAAACTAAGTAAGGAAACGGTGTGTGTGTGTGTGTGTAAGTTATACAGCTGCAAGTAAGGACATTCTCGACATTACTGTAGGATCTGATTTGCCACATTGTGCTGACGGAGAAACTGAACAGTGTGTGTGTGTGTGTGTGTGTGTGCGGAGACCACGGAAAGGTGGAGGGGGGTGGGGGTGGGGGTGCAGCTGTTTTCTCAGATCCTGAGGGTCTTCTTGGGTTTCATGAGATTTTAAAAGGTCATAAGGGCCGAGAGGCGACGTCCAAAAACTCACTCAACACACCGATGGGTTTAAATACACACGTTTTTTCTTCGTCATGTCCAATTACAGACCTAAGAAGAGCTGGATATAAGTTAAAAACTCGTCTCTTGTACCTTTTCTAGGCTTTCACAATCATTGACCAGAACAGAGACGGGATCATCAGCAAGGATGACCTGAGGGACGTGTTGGCCTCAATGGGTAAGAACTGCGCATGGGTACACGGAATTGGAAAAAACAAAAACAAACCCACACATAAAATAAATTAATTCACTCGGTTTCTAACCCGCATAATCCTAAAGTTGGCGCCCACCTCAGCCGACTCTGGGCGAGGGTGGTATTCGCCCTGAACAGCTCGCCATACCATTGCAGGGCCAACACAGATACAACCATCCACACTCTCTCTGTCACACTTAGGGGCGATTTGGAACAGCCAGTTAGCCTACTTTGCATTTTTTTGGACTGTGGGAGGAAACCAGAGTACCCAGAGGAAACCCATGCAAGCACAGGGAAAACATGCAAATGCCACACAGAAATGCCCCGAGCCGGGAATCAAACCCGGGCCTCTTGCTGTAAGGTGGACATTCTAGCCAGTGCGCCATCATGTCACCTATTAAAATAAAAAAATAAAAAAATAAATAAATAAATAAAAGACAAAACAAAACAGACAGACAAGACAGCTAGGTAGATAAACAGACAATCCATAGATTAAATTTAGACAGAAAGGCATCTACAGACTCTAAGCAATAAGCTACTTTAAGGCATCCAGGTAGAAAATCAGACAGACAACTATACAAGTAGACAGACAGGTCAAGAGACAGAGAGAACATGGCACAGATTAACTCCAGGCAGAGAAGAAATACAGACAGGTAGACAGACAGGTAGGGAGGTTAACAAACAAAGCAAAAGATGAGTACATGGACAGATAGCCAATCACAGAAACACGCAAACTGAGAGACAGACAGACAGACGAACAAAGATACAAATGGGTAAATTAAAAAGATTAAATGATGTCCCTCAGAGAGACAGACAGACAGGAGGGAAGAAATGTGACTAGTGTGAAGTTTTATACACTCAGGAATGTTGAGAGTCCTACGCTGTTCGTTAATGTCTGTCTGTCTGTCTGTGCAGGTCAGCTGAATGTGAAGAATGAGGAGCTGGAGGCCATGATCAAGGAGGCCAGCGGCCCCATCAACTTCACCGTCTTCCTCACCATGTTCGGAGAGAAGCTGAAGGGTGAGTCTCACTCACACACACAAATAACATGTACTGTCTCTCAGTAAACCATACATGCACACACACCTCCACCACTCAGTGTAATACATCAAGCATGACGTTGGCCCGTGTCTCCAGGCGCTGATCCCGAGGACGTCATTGTGTCCGCTTTCAAGGTCCTGGACCCCGAGGGCACAGGAACCATTAAGAAGCAGTTGTAAGTACAAAGCATATGGATTTATATTTCTGACGATGGATGTAGATCAGACTGTTAAAACAGATAATAATGCAATATATACATTTTTTTATTTCTGTGCAGCCTGGAGGAGCTTCTGACCACTCAGTGCGACAGGTTCTCCGCAGAGGAGGTGAGATCCAAACATCTGTTATTAGATCACAGCTGGAATAAGAATATTTATAATACTATCATCAGGATACTGGTTTATACCTTCTTATGATATTTGAGTGAAAACGCTTGAACCTCCTTTGGCCATTGATGATAATTTACTGTCGTATATACACGACATGGGAATCGTGGAAACTGATTGGTTCATTATCTCGGGATGACAGATATAATCCCATCTCTCAAACTACGGATGTGGGGCTGGTGGTATAGTGGTTAGGGTGCTGGGCTCATAATGGAGAGGTTGTGGGTTCGAATCGCTGTTAGATTCCACCATGCTAAAACCCTTGGGCAAGGGGCCTCTGTCCACTCAACAGTATAACCAGTAAAAATACTGGGAAGGTAACCTACGACAGCGCTAGCATCCCATCCACGAGGAGATGAGCTCCTAGACTCGTCATGCTACAGAAACTGGGATAAGCTCCAGCTGGGATGAGCCACTAGGCTCAGATGTAAAAAAACTCAACAGAACAGATTCACCAAACCTCGGATAATACTTGAGTCAAAATGGCAGACAAAAACTCATGGCGTGCCATGGTCACTAATTCTGAAATACTCGAAATTTCACTTAATGCTGTCCCAGAAAATATTTTGCAACTTTGAATGAGCTACAAAAGACACCATAATGGACTGCACATGAGCACTTTCACACTTTAAAAGTGTAAAAAATAAACTATAGGTTGTTGTCCCATGTTCCCATGTAGTATATACTAAAACAGTTATTCACGTCAGGCTTGATGGATATCTGAGAGAAGGAGTCTCTAGTGCTAGCCGCCTTTTTTCAGTGAGAGACCAGGAGCTTATTTGTTCTGTGGATGTTCTGTAGCGGATAAATGATTAGGGAACAGGAACCGTTGTTTATAAGGAAGGAAACACTGCAGAACCTGAATATAAGACAATAAACTTCAGGCCTCATCACGGCATCCTTTTTTTAATGCTTCCCCTCTCCTCGCCTCTTTCAGATGAAGAACCTGTGGGCCGCCTTCCCCCCAGATGTGGCCGGCAACGTTGACTACAAGAACATCTGCTACGTCATCACACACGGCGAGGAGAAGGAAGAGTAAGCGCCGAAGTGAAGAAGAAGAGATGAACACGCGTCCCTCACAACTGCTCTGCCCTGCCAGCCCGTCCTTTATCCCTCCTTTTCTTGCTTCCTTCTTTTTTGTTACTCTCGAGCACTTCGTCCCTTCCACGCACTCCTCCGAAAGACTCGTCTCGTAAACCCGCCGGCGCAGAAATCCGTGTCTGTGGCATCTGTCCATGGGGGAAAAAAGGGATCCATTTGCAATAAAATCTTATTTTCCCATCGTCTCGACCTCTCTTTCTCTGTCACTCTTCTTCCTCTCTTTTCTACCTTTTCTTCTTCACCTCTTGGCTCTAGCTGCAACAGCTGATTTGTTTACATCACTCTTTTTTTCTTCTATTTTCTCTTTTTGGTGTGGGGAGGGTGGGTGAGCAGAAAACAAAATGGACGGACTTAATTCTAAAATAGAAAAGTCCGGCATCCAACGTCTAGTTTTCCTTCACTCAAACCAGGAAAGGGGACGGCTGGAGCGATGGAGAGAGAGAGAGAGCGAGAGTGAGTGAGAGGGGAGATAAAAGCAAGACAGTAGAGGAGTGGAGAGAGGCGACAGAAAGAAACCATTCCCTTCTTCTCTCCCTCTCTCCCCTCGTCTTTTTGCAATCCCTCACTTCCTTCATGCTTCGCTCTGTTACCAACACCTCTGTAAGCAATAAAAAGAGAGAAACTGTGAATAAAGCAACCCTATCTTTCGTATGCCTGTGTCTGTCCATCCTGAGTGCAATACAGAAAAGAGAGAGAGAGAGAATGAAAGAAAAACCTTTTTGATTTGAGTTTGTGTATCAAATGACTGATTTTCCAGAGATGTCAGAAGTCTCACTGGCAAAAAAAACTACATAAATAATTAGCCTGCTAGCTATCAGCTATTCAAACGTATACACTCAGAGTACAGTACCACCGCCATACAGCATGGATAATGTAGTAAGCAGGTCATATATTGGTTCTGGTTTTAATTACCCATGTGCTTGTCTTACGATACAGTGTACTGACCAAGGGACATGACCAAATTATAAAAAATAAATTAAGATAAAACCCCAACTCTCTCTTATTTGTAGAATTTAACACATGTCTGAGGTATCAAGGCTACTCAAGGTCAAAGGTAATTGTCTCATTTGAAATTCCATATACGAAGTTCTCTTGGCGCCATAACCGTCCAACCCCATCCACGAACTCAGATTTTGTTTCAAAGGGAAATGCATCAACATCTAAAACTAAAAGCGCAGCCGTGTCCTAGTGGTTAGAGAGGTGGGTTTGGGATCGAAAGGTCGACAGTTAGATTCCAGGAACTGCAGGAAAAATAGGTGGTGGTGTGGGGAGGACCTCCCCATCCCCTTCATCCACCTTCAAGGCAAGGAACCTAACCCCTAAATGCTTTCCGGGCGCCGCAGTGTGACTATCCACTACTCCTGTGTGTGTGCTTACTTTGGATGGGTTGAAATAAAGAGTCAAATTTCCCTTGTGGGAT
>JAOUQZ010000024.1:23982409-23996319 GCA_028564935.1 Neosilurus hyrtlii | reverse complement strand
CATGTGATTGGCTGATTAGAAATTAAGTGTTAATGAGCAGTTGGACAGGTGTACCTAATAAAGTGGCTGGTGAGTGTTTTTATATATATATATATATATATATATATATATATATATATATATATATAAAAACATGAAAATTATAAACTTAATACAGTATAAATATAACTTAAGGATTAATACAGTATATATAAAATAATGATAATATAGTTTACATTTATTGTTTTATGGTTATTTGGAGCACAGGGCATTATCACACTTTATAACAGAAATGGACAGCTTGATTTCCTTCTGTTTAATATGTAGTTGGTACTAAACTGAATGAATAATAATCTAAACACAAACACAGGAAAGGATTTAATATATTATAGTTTATTATTCATCACAATTATTATCGTTATCATAATGATTCATTAAATACACTGTGTACACTATCCTCTTCTGCAGTTAAGGAATGACGAGCTATGATTTTATTTTATTTTCAGGGCTTGCTGTAAAAAATAAACAATCGAACAAACAAAAATAGAAACACACTACACGATGGGATTAAAGAAAACTAGAACTCAAAAAAGACAAAAAAATCTAAAAACAAAACAAAAAATATTAAATAAAAACAAACACTCCAAACAGAGTGAAGAAACACTGAGCGGCCGAGTATTCAGTATCTGGGGAAATCTGCCGGCGGTGCGAACAGGAGGCATGTGCTGATTATGAATTCGATGATAAATCAACGTTCATGATGCAGCATTTCCTTATTATATAAATTCCCTTTTTTTGGCCAGATGTAAGGTTTGTCCTTTTCAGAACGCAGGTTTAGTAAGTTTGCTCTCTGAAGGTAGAATTTAAAGGTTCGAGGAAATTGTGATGTAAGTGCCCCTTGTGCAAAAAATAAAAATCAGTAGTCATTAATTGTGGTACTGTTTGTAAACACAACAGATATTATTTGCGCTCTATTTCACGTAATCATCACAATCTGAAACAGGAACATCAGCACATGCCCATTCCGCAACACGAAACATTCTCAGATTGCCATTTTCCACAACGACGGTGACGTCACTTCATACAGCTCAAGATATTTACATGGCTGCTGTAAAAATAAAACGATCACATGACCTCTACAGCAAAAACAGCATGGATCTTGACGTGTTGTTATTATATAATACATCATCGGTGACTTATTTTTATTAAAGCAATGAGATTTTTTTTAAAAGGGATGCTGGTTCTCATGGGGGGGGAAAGAATCATTAATCCACATTATAAAGCTTGACTTCAGTGCTAAAGCTAAAATACTGACTCTGAAATGATACTTCAAACATTTTACATCATAAGATCAGGCTGCTCGGAGTTGTAGAGGCTTTACATTGGATTTTTTATTTTTATTTTTTTGCATATTCAGTCACAATAATCACCAAACCTGGAGAGTTCTGAGCAAAAGTACCTTCTCTGAGCCAAGTTCAGTCTGTTCATCGGCTCCCTCCAGTGGCCTAACAAGACACAGCTCCCTTTACTCCCACTACCTCCCATCTGAATGTGAGGGCTTGCATAGACACACCCTGTGTTCCGATACGGTTCAGAGAACACCCTCATGGACTCTTGAAGCTAAAATTTGTATACAGGATGAAATCATCTTACTGGTCGTATTTTTCTGAAACATTCAGCATCTTATTGATTCTGTCTAAGATTTGTAACATCCTTTATCCCAAAGCTATGCCTTATGGGTAAATTGTGCTTTTGAAGTTTATCTACTGCTGGAACTGTTACGACATGAGTGCACAAGGGCGAGTCGGAAGCACTGTTGGAACACAGCCACAGGAGCGGTGCAGGCAAAGCATGGTTCTATGGGAGGGATGGGCGGGGAATGGTACCACCTTCAGGTGAGGAGGGAACAAACAAAAAATACAAAAATACAAAATAGAAAATAAGTGACAGAAAGCACCACAGAACGAGCACGAGTGAAAGCACGTCATCAACTCGACAGTCCCACGTCGTCATATTAACGTTCCCAGAGAGTCCAGGTGGTACAGTCCGGTTTCCAAAGTGCTGATCAGTTTTTGTTGCGTAATACTGCGGAGTGCTTGGGGGGGGGCGGGGATGTGGGGTGGGGGTTGTTTTCATCGAGACGATGCAAAAACATCTCCCATAATACAAGCTGCTGTACAGTACAGACTCACAAATCCGAGTTTGTTAATAATCCGATTATTAACTTAAATAAAAATAATAAAACGTTGTGCTGAGAAATGGGGAGTAACGTAAAAAACAACCTCAAGGCATCAATGAAACACAAGATTCAGTCAATCAGCCAAGATGTGTTTGTTTCAAAACTGATGTAGACACGTAAAATACGTCACGTTATTACGTTGGTCCACACACACACACAACTAGGTTAAAACAGCGTGCGGCACGTCCAGTGTGTATTTCTCATTGAATATTTTTGGTCCAAATCCATGGGTGTATACGTAACATTTCTGCGGCGTGACAGCTCCGTCCTTTGGCATTAATTTATTCTCATGAATCAGTTTATCAGCCCGTATCTACCCCACCATCCCTGGCTGAAAACAAAACAAAACATCATAATCCTAAACACGTGGCGTGTTCGAGTCACGTCCGGATTCAGAGTCAAATCCCCCAGATGTTCCCGCACCAGCTGTTTGGTTCCCACTCGAGTCCGACAGTCGTGTTCTGACCTCCTTAAACAGCCGCCCTGAGGTGGAGAACACACCAGGGTTCGGTTCATACACACCCAATACCACAAAGTTTGATTCGCTCCTTAGGCCCCACCTCCAAAACCCACTTTTAATGATTCTGGACGTGTTACTTTACCAACACTGTTTCTTTAAGATCACGAATCCGAACCTTGGCAGTGTGTGAGATCCGTTACTCGTTGGCCTCATCAGCTTTGCAACAAACAAACATTTTGGCTGATCATCAAAGTTTAAAGTGTGAGAAAGTCAACCAACCTTCAGGCACTAAATACCGTCGTGTTTGATGCTTTAGAACGTACAGAATAAACTACTGCTTGGATTTATTCTCTAAAAAATTTGGGAAAGAAGCTGTGCAAAAAAAATCAA
The DNA here is from genome assembly GCA_028564935.1 of Neosilurus hyrtlii. Taxonomy (NCBI): domain Eukaryota; kingdom Metazoa; phylum Chordata; class Actinopteri; order Siluriformes; family Plotosidae; genus Neosilurus; species Neosilurus hyrtlii. Next base: position 23,993,251 of record JAOUQZ010000024.1, on the reverse strand, counting down.
AGAAAAGAAAAGATTTTAAAAATACATCCTCGATTTCCTTTAAAAGCCGCGACGCTTCCAGTCACACACGCCTCCGACTTCTTGCATAGAAAAAAAAAATCACAATAATACAATCTAAAATACAGTAACGAACAGCAATAATACAATATTATTATTATTCTTCTGGTTAAATTAACAAACTGTACATCAAAGTAATCGAGCTTTAAAAGGTGACGAGCTCGAACGTTAATGCTACTGAACATCGTTATTCATTAACATCAGAAAGAAGAACGCCAAACAAATATTAGTGGTGCCTCAAGAACAAACAAACAAAAATAATAACAATAATAATGATAAGGGTTCAGTGCAAACAGACTTCGTCCTTCATCGACCAGCAAATAAATAGGAGTCTGAGGTCAAAGTTCAAGCAGGTTTAACCCACATGGTGTAACGTTGAGACGTTTAACTCTCCCCTCTATGGTAAGGTTTTGCAGTCGTGCTGCACCATAAGCATTTTTTATTTACTCTGCTGTCTGCCGGGTAAATATCGAGATTCCAGTTCACGCTCAGACAGTACGAGCAAAACAGACACAGGGAGCGAGAACACAAGAGCGTGAGAGACAGGAAGAACGAGAACGACAGAAATACTTAAAAAAAAAAAACAAGCAAGAGATTGAAATAAAGAGTGCGCGAGTCTAGGGCTGAGCGATATGATGATACACCGCTATTGTGATGAATTATTTCACAATACAATCTCAGAGACAGCATCATCATCATCATCGTGATATTGGTTTCTTTTGAAATGTATTTATTTATATTTAAATAAATAGTATAACTACTATTAATTAATTAAAGATTTCTTAAGTAAGTACTTTACCCCGGTCAGGGTCTCGACGGACCCGGAGTCTGCTCCTGAGGCAGCATTCTGTCATTATGTGTATCAGAATATTTTTAGGAGGCAGGAGGAAACCGGAGAACAAGGAGAGAGCGCACATGGGAGAACCTTGAAGCGGAGACCATCGTGTCACTCTTGAAGGTTTTGCAGTTTTAAACAATATTTTTGTAAACATTCAGTAAGAGATTTTTTCCCACAGATTCCTGTGCGATATCGTGATAGGACGTACCGTTCGGTCGTGTCGCCCAGCCTTAGACTCCTCTCGGAGACGTACAGAGACCATCAGAAAGACAATGTGAGGGCCAAAGATATGAAGATGACGACGGCCACAGAGCATCGGTCGGGCAGGACTTCGCACTGTCCTGCCCACAGTACCATTTCGAACAGACCTCAGAGCGGTTTCGGTTCAGTCTGCTCCAAACCAGACATCAGGCGACGCTTCTTCCTGAAGGACAAACGAAAGAGCGCCTTCTACAGGTCAAGTCAAACACCAGACAGCGACACACTACACTACGACACAAACATGTAAACACACACGACTAACAGACAAGTTAATAAATACGGGCTGCTCTCTGATTAGTCTACGGGGAGGACGATCTCCATTAGGGGTCGCATGAATATTTTACGGTTGGATGATGTACTAAATAACGACCTATTGATCTATTTACAGACTGTGTGTGTGTGTGTGTGTGTGTGTGTGTGTATTCTAATAGATGCAACTGCAAATGTAAGGATTCACAGCTGCAACGTGATCCAGTTCTTTAAGACCAAAAAAAAAAACAAAAAAACTAAAAATAAACAGAGACATCTCTTCCTTTGTGCTGTTATTCGCCTCTTTTGCTCGGGAATCTAGGCCGCGTTTTTCGCCGCAGCGGCTCCGTTCTTCTCCTCCGCCTCAGCGCTCGCGGCTTTGTCCTTCTTTTTGCCCCCCTTCTTCTTCTCGGCTCTCTCCTTCTCCTTTTTGGCCTTCTCCTTCTCCGCCTTCTCGCGTTCCTTCTTTTCTCGTGCCTTCTGCTTTTCCTCTTCCTTCTCTTTCTTCTTGTCCTCCTTGCTCTTCTTGTCCTCTTTGCTCTTTTTCTTCTTCTTGCCCTCGTCCTCGCAGGGAGGCAGAGGCGTGTTGTTGGCCGTGGGAGACGGGATGGTGGGCGTGACCTGCTCCGAGACGACTCTCGGGGGCTGGAGTTGGTTTGGGAGCGAAGGACGTGCAGACTCCTTGCTGGATGCTGGTTCTGATGTGGGTTGTGGTCCAGACTCCAGTCCAGAGTTTGATACCGGTGCAGGTTCTGATTCAAGTTTCGGTGCCGCTGCTGGTTCGGATTTCGGCGCACATGTTGGTTCCGGTTCCAATTTCAGCGCTGATGTTGTTTCAGGTTTGGTCATCGGGGCTGATGTTGGTTCTGGTTCAGATTTCAAGCCCGATGTCGGTTCTGATTTCGGTGCCGATGAGGTGTCTGGTGTTGATTCTGGTCTGGAATTCGACACTGGAGATTTTGGTGCTGTCAGGGGTTTCGATGATAAAGGGCTAGACTTCTGCAATCCCGTGCCTCCAGTGGGCGGGGCCGCCGCAGAAACAGGTGGGCGTGGTGGCCCTGATGAAGCCGTTATCATTATAGGAGTCCCACCACCAAATACCTGCATTTCTGGCCCAGAAAACGAGCTTTTTTTCCCGTATGAGAATGGGTTTTTGGATTTCCGAAAACCGGGAAGAGAGAGGAGGCTGGAAGAGGAGCGCAGGGGCCCGGGTGGAGGAGCGGAAAAAGAGCTGCCCAGGAAGGACAGGCTTCCCCCTGAGCTGATGGCAGCGGCACGGCGTTTTTGCTCGTGAATGTCCCGTGTGCCGTGGAGTCGGCGGCCTGGCTGGTGCGTCAGGGCACCTCGAGACTCGCGCCACTTCTTCACTTGGATGGTGCACTCCCTCTCGATCAGAGCCTCTGTTACAGGCAGAGCAGTGACCTGTCGGAGGAACAGAAAGTACCTTTGATTATGATGTTTGTAGTGAACCGATAATTTACTCAATGAAAAATATTTCCAGGAAATTAAGTGTGACCTCATGAACCAGTATGTCCTCTCTGATGCTTTCCGGCGAGATGTTCCTCAGGCGCTCCATGGTCTCGTACATCCCCTGCAGCTCCCGCAGTTTATCCACAGAACCTAGCATCTGCTTTAGTAACACCAGACCCACACGGAACATGATCTTCACCCCTACACACACACACACACACCTTTAATGCTGCAAATTTCTTATCCATGGATGTGTGTGCAAAATGGCCACCTGATTCTAAGCTCGTTTGGGGCGTGGCTCGTATTTATAGGTCTCCATACACATAAAGCTGTGAAAGGACTGGGATTACATATCAGTTACTAATCAACATGTTTAATAGCTCTGGGAGGGATTTCCAATAAATTTGTACTTTAACGCTAAAATAAAACAACTTTTCTTCTTCCTCCCTATGCATTCCAATCTCAAGAAAACGCAGTGATTGGTCGATACAGATGATAATGCACACATAAAAAAACAGTGATCAATACGATTAAGGCTTCTACTATTTTGGTGTCTCACCTTCACAGAAGAACATGTCCCAGACGCGGAGGACGCAGGACCACGGTAGCGTTCGAGAGAAGATGCACATGAACCACTCGGTCATGTAGAGGATGGGATCGATCTTAAACTTCTTCAGATGGCGGTAGGCCATGGGGCACACGCGCCTCAGCAGAGAGAAGAAAATCTCTCCGTCGAGCTGGATCGCTTCCTGAAACGGGAAAATTTATTATTTTTTTAAAAATCATACGAGTGACTCCTGATTGGCTGGGATTTGACTCAGATTTATTATTATTAGTGAAATATCCTCACCAGCCCAGCGCTGTAGTATCCAGGTAAATACTTCTCACAGATCTGAACCAGACACCAAAATGCTTGCTGAGAAATTTAGGAAGAAAATAAATCAGTTAAAACACGAGCTGCTGCAACTCACTTCCTGTCTTCTTCTCCTACATTCAGAAGTGATATTTATACACGATACTTACACTGTAATAAACCTCTAACATCATTAATGATACGCAGTGCTTAGCCCTTAAGGGTTAAGGTTATAATTGGCTGTGTTTTTGGTTTTGCCTTGATATTTCACCTTAAAAAAACTGTTTACTTTGCCTTGTTTGGTGTATTTTTTTTCACCTGTGTGACCTTACAGTTATTTTTACATTTTGACATACCGTGTTGGCACATTGGACCTAAAATAACACAAAAAACACAAAATCCAAGTAGAAAAAAAGGGTGTTTCTTTTACTGAGAAAAACACAAACACGGTTAATTAACCATTTTTATAACTTAAAATGCAAAAATGAATTGTAAATTAAAACATTTATGCACAAATTTTTCACTGACATTTCCAGGGTGTGTTACTCCTCGTGTTGTCCACTTGATGGCAGCGTTTACCTGCAGACTGCCTTGTTTTTTTTTTTTTTTTGCTGACATCACACCATGAAATCTATCTATCTATATTATATTATAAATATATAATATAATCATAACTGATTTTATTTGACCTATCAACACCATTTAAAAACTGGTACATAGTTTGAAGTCTGCACTTCTGACAAGGCCGCGTTTTCCTGCTCCGTCATCTTAAACTGCCCACGTGATTCGGACACGCCGGCGCATTCAGCGGATCTTAAGGGTTAAACTCATTACTAGAACACTGTATATCAACGCTAACGAGAAAAAACAAAGCTGGAGCTCTAACGAGAAAAAAGGCCGCTATGGGAAAGGGACAATACAGGGCTGCAGCATATGGTCCAAGAAAGATAAGCAAACACACACCTCTGCAGGCATGTGCATCAGCAGGACCGCAGCCACAGGAGCCTGAGCTTGACAGTATCCTTCATCTGGTCGATAAACGGTGTACGCCTTCAGTATACGGTACAGATCCTTCTGACTGAACACACACACACACACACCATGAGTTTGCACCATGTTAAACATTCATTATATCAGTGTTAAGCATCAAGGTCACTTGTAGTAAGAGGAAACACTGTGTACTTCATTTATTTTTCATTCGAATGCAACTGAAAGGAGTTTAATAAAAAAAAATGTAAAAAAAACAAATAATCATAACAAATACATTCAGAGCGATCAGAGAACTGTCCACAATGAAACTGCTGAGATTTGCGGCTTTTAAGATGTCTGTAGTCTCCATCTCTCTCTCTCTGTACCCGTCAGTCTGCCTCTCTCTCTCAGCGCCGGTCCATTTTTGTCTCAGTACCCATCCATGTCACCTGTCTCTTGCTCTCCCTCTGTCTGTCTCTTTGTCTTTATCTGTCTCTCTCTCTCTGTCTGTCTGTATTCGTTAGTCTCCTGCTCTCTATTTCTGTACCCATCTGTCTGCCACCCCTGTACCTGTCCATGTGTCAGTCTGTCAGTCTCTGTACCCGTCAGTCTGTTTCCATCCGTCTCTCCCCATACCTGTCCGTCTGCCTCGCTCTCTCTGTACCCAACCCACTGCCTGTCGGACTTCACCCATCATTTTGTGTGTTTTTGTCTCTGTCTGTCTCTTTCCTTATCCGTTAGGGAGCGGAGCAGAAGGTCATTTACCCGTGACCTCCTCGGGCAGCAAACATCTCGTGGAAGGGAAATTGCCGGTGTAAATCCTTCTCGATGATATCCAACCACTTTGGATCTCCAGGCTCTCGCTCCAGTTCCTACACAGATGAAGAGAGAGAGAGAGAGAGAGAGAGAGAGGGGGGGGGGGGGGGGGGGGGGGGGGGGGGACGACACACAAACAAAACAACGTCTGAGAGCCTGATCGAACACTAGGTGCTCCGGAGTGAATTCCTTTGCAACATCTTCACACACACACACACACACACACACACATAAAAGCATCAGACTGATTAATATATACAATAATTATAAGTAGAAGTGCAATGTATTTATTACTTCAATATTTGAACAGTTATTTATATTTAGGTTTGCCCCGTCCTCTCTTCTTAAGCTTCTCACTGAAGTATCGTTTGAGTTTTCTGGTCTGTACCTCAAACTTTCCCTGGTTTTCCATCAGGAGCTCCTCACTGTTGGAGAGAAGCTGCCACGCTCGAGATCTCAGAGACGACGGGATTCCCTTCCTACAGCGCAGCTTTACCTACACACACACACACACACACACACACACACTTGCTGTTTTTCCTTAAGAGACATTAGTGGCCCATATACAGTTTAGTGACCAGGCGTGCACGTTGTCTATGCATGCCAAGCGTGCAGTAATAAGGTGTGTAGATTTAGCCAAAGTGAGAGTAAATAGAAGGAGAACATTTTTATAACATTCTTATTCCAACAACACCATTAAACTTTAGACAGGTTCTTGTCTCGAGTTGGCCTCTATAAAATCTTATTTATTATAGAGAAAGTCTTCATCTTCAGATAGTATACCTGTAACGTGTCTCTTCACGTGAGAGATATTTCACATTTAAGATACAAGCAGGATAGGACTATAGATAAGTACATATTGTGGTAACAGTACAACCGAATTGGATCGCTCTGGATAAGCTCGGGACACTGTCCAACCCGCTTATTCGAGATAATGGACGTTGTCCACTTTGCAAACTCGAGATAATACCTGAAATAAAAATGGAAGACAAACACTCGCGGTTTGTTGTGGTCACTGATTCTGAAATTCTAAATATTCAACAAAATTCCTTCCCAAAAATACTAAGAAAGCTATGCAGTGTGGCCTTCACTGTTTTCCAAAGTAAAAAAAAAGCACTTTATTTAAACTTTTACCGAGTTGCTGCAATAAAGCGCTGTCATGCTTCAAAAATGTAAAAAATAATGATAAAAAAAAAACTTTAGTTTACTTTTCTTATGAATAGTTTATTTTTTTCTTAAAGTAATGTGGATATCCCTGAACCACGACACTGAGCGAACTCGTACAAGGTGAATAATTGTTATATATATTCTCAACGTCATTTTCTGTAAAATTGCTAATCACCACGTCTTCCAACCAATCATTACGCTGATTTTTTTTGTGGGAAACAGATTTCAGAACAGACCTTGGGGAAGCGGCGTGAGATCCACTTGTCCCAGTTTTTGAACATGTCCAACCACTTCATCTCTCTGTGCCGAGCCACCTCCAGGCTGATCTCCGCCGCACTGGAAGAAAGAACATTCAAACAATAAAGTTCAGTTTCTACTCGGGGGCTCCTGGATGTTCCCCTCAGATACCAGCGCAGGAAGTGACCCCAAATTAGGATTCATCAAATCAGGTTGTTTTTTGCTGGCAACATTCTCGACAAATCCTATAAGGTTTGCGATGACATTTTAAACTACCCCCGATGAGTTCTAGGTGCTTTCAGCTGAGAGCAGCTCAACTTTTCGAACACCGCCGAGTTCGTTAAGGTCACCACCCACTCAATGACCGGAATCAAGAACACTAACGATCCTCTACCAGCTGCCGTGTAGCACACTTTCTCTCATGCGGACTTTTCTTTTCGAACCTGCATCCATTCCCGTGTCGAGAGCTGCTGCAGATGCCAGGACGCCATTTCTTCTCACGTCGAGTTCACTACGAAGGAATACAGAAGTACTAGAGATCTACTTTGTAAACTAAGAACCATAATCACTAAGCAATAAGGGTGTGGATGCTACCGGAGCAGAAAACACGTGGTACATACTTCAGGCCATTACACTGTAGATTAAACAAGTATTAGCAGATGTATTTTTTCCATATTTAATACCGCGGACACACAAAGGAAGTAATGTCATTCCAAGTTTCACTTCCCACCCCTGTGGTACGCAGCATAAACACACTCACACACATGATTCATTCAGGATAGGCTAAAGCTGTGAGTGTGGCAGTTATTTATTTATTCTCAGTCTCTACAATACCAGAGAAATATATAGAGACACACCCACTCATTCATATGGAGAAGTAGGCGTGGCCAAGGCTGGTACTGTATGAATTTCCTACAGTGGGCCTACAGTACAGCTGGAACAGGACACGATGTGAATCCATTTGTTTGGATTATTGTCCATATTACCTCGACGTATATACTCAGCCACCAAATATTCCTCTGATGGACAAATAGAAATAATGTAATGTTTAATTCTCTTAGAAGTCCGAGTCCGAGATTAGATTTGACCAGAAGTAGGAACCTCATGGAGGAAGTAATAAGTAAACATTAAAGGGAAGGAAGCAGCGTTAAAGGAAGAGACACACACACACACGTGGGTTCATTAGAGGTCACGACACAACATGGACAGTAAAAGGAAGAGAGGTGGTGAGCTGAAGTGACCGAGAACACGCAGTACAGTGTGAGTCACAGTGGGGGGTAGAGACAGAGGGAGAGACGGGAGGGAGGGAAGATGATGAAAAAAACAGACCAAGAAAAGCAGACGGATGGAGAGAGAGAGAGAGAGAGCGAGAGAGATAGGGAGCAAGAGAGAGACAGAGAGCGAAAGAGAGACAGAACAAGAGAGAGACAGAGAGCGAGAGACAGCAAGAGAGAGAGAGAGAGAGAGCGAGAGACAGCGAGAGAGACAGAACGAGAGAGAACGAGAGAGAGAACGAGAAAAAGCAAGAGACAGAGAGCGAAACAGAGCGAGACAGAGAGCGAGACAGAGACAGAGAGCAAGAGTGAGAGACAAAGAGAAAGCGAGAGAGACAGAGAGAGCGAGAGACATCGAGAGCGAGAGACAGAGAGCGAGAGACAGAGAGAGCGAGAGACAGAGAGAGCGAGAGACAGAGAGAGCGAGAGACAGAGAGAGCGAGAGACAGAGAGCGCGAGAGACAGAGAGCGCGAGAGACAGAGAGCGCGAGAGACAGAGAGCGCGAGAGACAGAGAGCGAGAGCGACAAATAGTGCAAACTTGTGCAAAAGACACACAAAGCGTCTAAAGAAGTGATGAATAAATAAATAAACAAATGTGCTGTCAGGAGACAGAGAAAAACAAATGCACATGAGAAAGAGAATCAAAGGAGATTAGATACGGAAAAAACAATACGCTTCAGGTTCCTTTGAAGTTTCACCATTTTGTTTTCCATTGATCTCCATAGCGACATGAATGACACCCGTAATTGCCTTTGACCCACAATGGTCAGGAAAAAGCGTCGCTTGCGTAGTGTTTTATTCCACCCCAAACCGGTTTGCGGGATAACGTGCAACACGATACGCCATGCACGACGACTGCGCCACACGCTCGAATGCGGACTTGGATAGGGGGGCGGCGAAGGGGCGTGGCCAAATATGGATAATGCTTGTTGTGTACAGACTTAAGGAGTTATGAGCTTGTTATGAAATGATATAAAGTCCATGTGCATGTGACCCGTTCTGATGCTCATCTCTCAGTTTCTGATGCTATAATCATCAACTATCTCAAATCTAAACCCTAACAGCTTCCTATTCACAGCGCACACACTCACAACAGATTAACTCTTTACCCACACACTACTTCCACTAAAGTGGTCATGAGACATCTATACGACAAGGCTCTGAAGGCGCTTACGTTCGCTCTGAGGGCCTTAATGAAAATATATTCGAGGAGAACTCTGGAGGGCGGAGGAGGAGCTGCTGTGAGGCCGCTGTACAGTGTACATGAAGAGGATGTGGTTTAGGAGATATCTTCCTTGTTCCGTGAATTATTAATGGACGGACAGATAAGTTGGTGCACGAGTGATTCATTATTAATGACAGATTGCCGCCAGGTGGCGTGAAGATGCAGCGGCTCTGCGATTACACATACGGTAGTGGAGATAATCCTCTTCGAACTTACATTATTAGCCATGAATACACTTTACGACTTTAAGTAGACGACTTCCGAGTGAAAGTTTTTGGAGCAGACGTCTGATTGGTCAGAACATTGGGGGGTTTGATTAGAAGTGTGGTAATGTTCTAAAGACTTTCTCACTGCAATATGATCATTAGCTGGGGTGTGTATTATAATACAATGTGTGTGTTTGTGAAGAAACTTAGGCTCCACCCACTTTCCATCGTTGTACTGCGCTCCTCCGAGGAAGCCATATTTATCGGTGCGCCTCAGAGCCGGGCCGTTGAGCTCCGAGTCCGATCCGAGCGAGCTCCCGTCCTCGCCGATGCCCGACAGAGACTCCAGTGTTCCTGACATCATGCTCGCTGACTCGAGATAGCTCAGCGTGTCCAGGGCGGGGCCTGATTGAGCAGGGGGTGGCACTATGAATGGCACTGACGAATCGAGAACCACGAGGGAGGGAGGGTCGGATTTGAGGTCTGACATCGTGTCTGGGACGAAGGGGATGAGAGACGGAGGAGAACGAGGGGGAGTGTGTGATGATGATGTGGCGTTTGAGGTCGGGTCGAGTTCCGTCGGGAGTTTTTGTGCTGGAGAAGGCGGGGCATTAGACTCAGCGGCTCCTTCCGGTGGTTCCGACGAGATGTTTTGTTGTGGTGAAGGATCGGACGTTGAGGGTAACACTTCTTCTGCTCGGTCGGGAGGAGAAGCGCTCTCTGAAGCAGCTGTAACAGGAGGAACAGGAGGAGGAGGAGGAGGCGCGTGAAGCGCTGCTGAAGTCTCTTCCCCGAAGTTTGATAAAGGGGTGGAGGTCTCTTTAAGTGGCGGCGTTAATGCAGTGACCGTCATGATAGCACGGTCTCCATACAGAGAGGATTTTGGGACAGGGACGGTTTTAGGTGACTCTGCAGTGAAAGCGGGAGCGGAGCAAGGGGGAGGAGCTACTGACTGATCTGCCATCGCCGGAGGAGAAGGGGTGAGGGCTGAGACCTCGGCCATCGCTCCACTCTAGAAAGAAAAACAGACAGAGTCAGGCATGTTTTCACCGCACCGTTTGACCTTCATCTTATTATGTAAAAACATACGCCATAAAGACAGTACAACACATAACACAAACACAAACGATACAACTTAACATGTGTGTGTGTGTGTGTATATATATATATATATATATATATATATATATATATATATATATATATATATATAAAAAC
>JAOUQZ010000024.1:23957422-23976885 GCA_028564935.1 Neosilurus hyrtlii | reverse complement strand
TGGTTCTTTTACATGCCTTTCACCACAGACAGTGAGAGACATGGCCGGCCTTTGATAACCCAGTTAGCTGCACTGGGAGGGACAGCAGTGACAACCCGCTGATAGTGGGGCTTGAACCTCCGACCTTGGGATCAGTAATCCAGCTCCCTACCACCAGGCCACCACTGCCCCGCAGTCAGATCATTTCCTAGCTATTTCCATTTGCTAATAAACAAACAATCATGACAACACTTTTACCCCCAACGTCAGAAGTTCACAGCAAGTGTGTGAATGGCATGCTGAAGCGTGTAGATGTCTTCGTTTGTGATTAGAGCGCCGCACGAGAGTCGATTCAAGTCAAGTCAGGTTCACGTTATTTCATGATACTATACAGAAAATGAATTTCCATGAATCAACACACACACACACACACACACACATTCACACATGCTTTTAGACAAGATTACACACGTGCAACATAAAATACGTATAGCGCTTGTCTGATATCGACTCACGCGAGACCCCGCCAGCGCACATACATTCCGACAAGATTCAACAAGCAGCGAGATTAACTACACAACAAACCGGCAACCCAACACATGCACACAGACTGAATGGGGAATTCCAGTGTAATCACCTGATGATTCGGGGACAACATATCAGAATTTTCCGGCAAATCATCCACTCTTGGACAGCCTCATTCATTCATTCATTCTCTCAGACGCTTTGTCCTAATTATAGCCGCGGGGAGGCTGGAGCCCATCTCAGCCGACTCTGGGTGAGGGCGGGGTACACCCTGGACAGCACGCCAGGCCATCGCAGGGCCAAAACACATACAACCATTCTCACTCACTCTCATACTTAGGGGCGATTTAGAACAGCAAATCAGCCAACTCTGCATGTTTTTGGAATGAGGGTGGAAACCGGAGTACCCGGAAGAAACCTATGCAAGCGTGGGAAGAACATGCAAACTACACACAGAAATGCCCAGAGCCCGGAAATCGAACCCAGGACCTTCCTGATGCGAGGCAAACATGCAAACTCTGGGCGAAGGTGGAGTACACCCTGAACAGCTCCCAGTCTATCGCAACACAACACACATACAACCATTCACACTCACACGCACACCTAGGGGCAATTTGGAAGAGCCAATTAGTCTAATGTGCATGTATTTTGGACTGTAGGAGGAAACCGGAGTACCCAGAGGAAACCCACAAAAGAACATGCGAACTCCACACAGAAACGCCCCAGCCGAGCACAATTCCTTCACATGCTAATGCTACGCCACTGTGCACTGTTATTAAATGGACTGGCGAGCTGTTCAGGGTGTACCCCACCTTTGCCTGGAGTCGACTGGGATGGGCTCCAGCCTCCCCACACCCCTAATAAAGAAAAAATATTATGAGATGAGTTGATGACATCATATTTTCATGAAAGTATATCAGGGTCTATACACTGGGTGTACACTTTTCTTCCTGCAGCCATGTCTGCAGTTCGCTTCTCTTCATGCTGACCTCTGGGGAAGGTATTTCATAGCTAACAGTATTTTCAAACATCTGTAAGCCCGCAGTGTTTGTCCTCAGACCAGCCTACCAAAAAACAGGAGTAGGTACAGACTCATCGGGGCATTTCTGGCTTTGTTTCTTCTTCTCTCTTTCTTTTAGGAATGTGCCATCCATGCCCCTCTCTTACGGTGTTGTGCCAGAAATGCTTTCAAACCTGCATGCAGTATTTCTCAGGGTGACACTGATATCCTGATGCACATAAAGCTAAACAGGGAAAAGTATCATACAAACATTTATGAAAACACATTAGATGAAAACTCTCTGACTCACTGAAGCTGCTTAAGCTTACTGGGGTCGCGGTGAGACATGGGGCCCATCTCAGCCAACAGTGGGTAAAGGCGGGGTACACCCTAAACTGCTCACTAGTTACAGCCAACACACACACACACACACACACACACTACCATTTACACTCACACCTAGGGGCAATTTGGAACAGTCAATTAACCTAATGTGTATGTTTTTGGACTGTGGGAGGAAACCAGAGTACCTGAAGGAAATCCAGACAAGCACTGGGATATCATGCAAACTCCAGACAGAAACACCCTTACCAAGCCTGGGACTTGAACCCAGGACCTTCTTGCTGTGATGCGCTAGCCACTATGCCTCCATGCTGCCTGGCACTGCATTTCTCTTAACTCAATTGATTCTTACAAATGACTCATTTGAGTCGATTTATTTGATTTGATTCATTTGAGTGAACCCTAATTTCTTATTTGTCCGAATAAGATTTATTAATATGACCTGTTAATTTATTAACATGGTAATCCAATAATGTTATTTCAAGTAACCAAAGGATTATTACCCACAATGCACTGCAGATTAGTTTAAATGGAAGCTAATCATAACTTGGTTTCTCGCTATAACGGTCACACAAGTGTGCACTGAATCGAATATTGAGTTGATGACTGATATGGATATAGAGATCAGACATTCAGGAGGATTCCCGTGTACTGAATTTAGGTTTAACTTTTTCCGGTTGTCCATTATGATCACCTGAGACATCATTCATTTACTACTCCTCATGTTAAAATCAGAACTATGGGTCATAGAATGCTGGGTCCAGTGTGTGATTCAATCCTAAATTACACAACACAACATTTCTCCAAGCTGGTTTTGCAACTTTTACCTGCAGTTCAAGGTTCCAAGTTCCCCAAAACATTTCAAGCTGTTTAGCTTTCATGATCAGGAAACTCAGCATGCCTGGAAGCCCTAAACGAGTTAGCGTGAATGTGTGGGTGTAATTCAGCCTTTGAACTTGTTCTCATTAGCATGCTTTGCCTTGGGATGGACTCCAGCAGATAGTACATCCATTTGGGATGAAACATCCATGTTATCATATTCACAATAGCTGAAGATATAAACTACCCAATGCTGTTTCATAGCCCTTTATTTCATTAATGTGATCCAGTCCGAAGGTCATGCATAGATTTATAAGTTTAGGTAGTTAATAAATGCATCAGACAGAACCACAGAAGTTTAAAACTTATTTACGCAATACAAGATGGTCCTGAGTTTAAGTCCTAGGCTCAGGTGTTTCTGTGTGGAGTCTGTATGTTCACCCTGTGCTTGCCTGCGTTTTCTCCGGGTACTCTGGTTTCCTCCTACAGTCCAAAGACATTAGGCGTTCCAAATCGCCCCTAGGTGTGAGTGTGTGTGGTGCCCTGCGCTGGTCTGGAAAGCTGTTCAGTGTGTACCCTGACTTTGTGGTGTCGCCTGAGATAGACACCAGCTTCCCCGCGACCCTAATAGTAGGATTAAGCGGTTCGGTGCGAATTTGAGAGCTTAACTCCTCGGCATATGTAGTATAATAATATACATCACCATACATGTAAATATAACAGACAGAATTAAACTATGAGGCCTAAGGAATACAGGATCCTGAGGACATTCTGTGAAGATAAGGTACTGCCAGCTAACCAGCTAGCCGGCTCGCTTCATGCTAGCCAGCTCTCCTGGAAAGTATTTAATGGTAATAATGTATTTTTTTTTTCATTTTCAAGAATTTGAAAAAGAGTAATAAAAATTATATATTGCTTACAGTCCGGAGGATAAAATAACCAGTTATTCCGGCTCCCTCCCTTCGAATATGATAAATAGCCCACTCGGCCAAAACCTTGCAAGGTGCTGTGTTCATAAATAAATAGAGCCCTTTACGTCGTGGGTTTTTAAAACATTGGGAATATGTCTTTGGAAATAGAGCCCTGATAAAACAGGACTATAGAGAGAACTGCAGAGAGAACTTGGGAACATGTGGCCCTGGAAGTAGCGCGCTAGTAGCATCTAACTTTAAAATGATAGAACTAATGAATAGCCCCCATATTCATACCACTTTCTACTAAAACAACAGAATGTGTTCCCACCTTACCTTCTGATAGGGGTCATTTCTTTTTTTGAGTTAGTATAAATTTTAAATATTAGTATAAATTTAACAACGGTATGTTTAGTATAGAGTTATTCAGTGGTTAGTGTACAGACTGTGATTTCTTTCTCTTTTTTAGTGACTTGTTTCACTTCCAATAATAACTTTAATAAAGGAGCCCTTAAACACTCCTAAATTCTGTAAATTCCATGTCCGGGAGGGAATTTCCAGTGACATTTCAATTGAACCCTTCTCCTGGGGTCCATTTCTTTCAAACAACAGCAGGTTTCAGCTCTTATTGATTGGTTCCAGACTGCTGGGTCACAGACAGCTAAATTAGGGGATGACAGTGATCAGGCTGCACCACCGTGCACCAGTCCTATTAATTACTGCATACAATTTTACAAAATAAATTATAATTACTGTAAAGCTCAATTTACAGTGAACCACCTCCTGACCATGCCCATGCTAGGATTTTTACCAAACTTGGTGGGGACACTACCCTACCTGAATCTCAGAGATGATTAGCTCTGTTTAAATTTCAGATAGCATTTGGTGACATCAGGAAGTCTGTCTGAGACACAGCACACCACTACAAGTCTGACTGCTGATAGGCTACGTGTACTTTACAGGAGAGCTGGCTAGCACGTCTGCCTCACAGCAAGAACGTCATGGGTTTGAGTCCCAGGCTCGGAGAGCACATTAGCCTAAATAGCTGTTCCAAATTGCCCCTGGGTGTCTGAGGAAATACGGTCTGTGTAACTATTCAGGATCAGCGGACCCTTTGATTAGTAGCGAGAGTGAGAAAAGAAAGCCTGCTTTCACAGTAAACAGAATTAGATGTGACGTGGCAGTGGTGCATGTCTCTGCGTGTGTTTATGTGTTATGCAACTATACAGACACACACACACACACACACACACACACACACATGTACTTAAATGACCCAAATTTCACAGAACGGTTACTCTGCTCTCTAGTCATAAACCCAAATCAACCACCTGCGATAAGGAGATAAAGGATGAGGAGTCGATATGTACAGATTTTATGGAGCAGTTTCACACCTGTACACACACTTTCTCTGGAGTGAATAAATCAAACATTTTGAAATTCTGAAGTAGCATTCAGAAGATAAATATTCGATGTTAATGGGCAGTACAGAGGGATGGGGCAGATGAGGCATGCACAAGCACGTTGGGAGTGAAAACGTGTGTCATTTTTTCCAAGAAGTCTAAAGTTCAGCAAAAGGATAATTGATTAAATCCATCGTTAAACTTGTGTTATATAATAAAAACAATAATATTCACATTAAAATTTGCATTTAAATTTACTTATATAACAACTACCACAGGAACTTCATCTTTATTTAAATATTAGTTAGCAGGAACTCTCTGTGACGGATTCCAACCCCTCTCTGGGACATTGTCTCCTCTTCATCACATCACACTTCTTCATCATTCCTCTTCATTACCATTCGTTCTCTCTATTAGTCTCTTTACTTGGATTTTAATTGTTTATAATTTCTATTATACTTTAACCAGGCTCAGAATATACTGAATCCAGACTGATTGACTGAACGCTGTGGTTCTGTATATCCATGCTCTGAATATATCTGTATATGATATTAACATGATTATGCAGAACGTGAGCTAAACGCTTTCATTCTGTGTCTGGGTTCAGGACTGGAACGTGACGTGGTACACATTAAACCCGGACCTGACGCAGTGTTTTCAGCAGACGGTTCTCGTCTGGTCCCCTTGTTTCTATCTGTGGGTTTGCAGCCCATTTTACCTCCTCTACCTCCGACGCTTCCATCATGGCTGCATCTCGATCTCCAGACTCTGCTGCGTCAAAACAGTGAGCAGAAAACCTAAAGAACGACGAGCATCATGATCATCACTGCAGTACAGAAGCTCTGCGTATCAGCCTGATCGTGTGTGTGTGTGTGTGTGTGTGTGTGTGTGTGTAGGTTCTGGGCGTGTGCTTGGTGTTATTCAGTATTTTGGAGCTGCTCTATCTGCTGTTTGAAAGGAGAACAGAGATCGAGCACCACATGGTTTTCCTCCTGAGTCCCCTCATCCGCAGCCTTACCATGGTAAAATAATAATAATAACAATAATAATCATCATCATCGTCGTCATCATCATCATCATCATGTTCAAATCTTTTCCTTCTCTTTCCATTTTATTCTTAGCACAAAAATCTTTACAGAGGGCCTGGTTAACTTTGGGAATAGCTGGTTAGCCGAAGGCCTATTAGTCCAATAAAATCATGGCTTGGTGGGGAAAAAAACTTTAAATTTTTTATAAAAACATTCTGACTATCGAATAATTTATTTATCTATATTGTTGCTTTACATGGAAAGAGACGAGGGAAATGTGTTTGCTACTGGAAGTGGTTAGCGGCACTAAATAGCAGCACTTCCAGTTTGGGCGAACTGACCCTGATGCGCTCTCCTGCAAACGTCAGCACTAAGCTCTTGTCATGGACTAAAGGCCTGCTGCTCACACAAAGCATAAAAACAAAAAGTTGAGTTTGTTGGGAAAAAAAATTGTTTTCATGGAATCAGTCCAAGTTTTATGAATGAACGAATAAAAAAAGGTTGTCTGGCATTAGCTTAGAATGAGTCACACTGAGTCACAGGTCGGCTTTGATGTTTAAGATTAGCCAATCAGAGCATGCAATCAGGTGGTAATATCTAGTGACCTAGGATAGAATATATATACATATATATATGTGTGTGTGTGTGTGTGTGTGTGTGTGTGTGTGTGTGTGTGTGTGTTCGTTCAGGTCTTGGCAGTGTGTATCATCCACCTGGAGAGAAAAACGGGCTGCCGCTCCTCATTTTTTCTTTTTCTCTTCTGGACTCTGACGGTGATCTGTTCAATCGTTCCTCTTAGAGCAAACATCCAGACCACCGTTGGAGAGGTAGCACCGCCTGTCTGTCCATTCTGTCTGTCTGTCTGTGAAACATATGAAACATGTTACTCCTTCAGCACTAAGCATCTTTTTATTATGGCTAATAAATGTGATTTCAATTAAAAAATATATTTCACTTAACTTTCATTACTCAGTTTAGATTCATTTATACGCCACCGATCAGTGTGTTTGTGTTTAAATTATTCAGAACCCAATGTATCTGTGTGTGTGTGTGTGTGTGTGTGTGTGTACACATACACACAAACACACGCGCACACACACACCTCCTTCATTTGGATTGACAGGAACACAGAGGCCACACCTCCTTCACAAAGATTAAAATAAAACAGACATAGAGGTCACACCTCCTTCACAGTAAATGGAAAGACAGTAATAAAGACAGTGGCCACACCTCTTGCACAGTGACTGACAGCAATAGACAAACCTCCTCTAATAAGACTAAAAGGATAATATACAGAGGCCACACCTCCTGCACATTGACTGACAGGGACAGAGGCCACACCTCCTTCACCGTGGCTGGCAGGGACAGAGACCACGCCTTCTGCACAGTGACTGACAGGGGCAAAGACCACTCCTCCTTCACAGTGACAGAGACCACACCCCCTTCATTGGGCCCGAAAAGAGGACCGTGAGAGTGGTACAGGTTTTATATATCTACTGTATCCTCTCACACAATTTAAGATTTTCTTAATTACAGTGTCACCTGGGAAAAGCAAACATAAACATGCTTCAGCACGCGCACACTGAGATGGTGATGGAGCATCTTTAACTCCTAATCCAGAGATTTATCCATGTATTCATTCCCAGGAGAATTCCAAGAATTCCAAGTGAGAATAAATTCAGATATTTTCACCTGCGGCTCTGTGGCGTATCAGTGGAATAAACCGACAAACTAAACTCAAGTCTTTCTCAGGAACTGAAGATCTGTGATGTTTAAAGTGGACGACATGTTCTGAGCAGAGCTCGGTGTGTGTGTGTGTGTGTGTGTGTGTGTGTGTGTGTGTGTGTGTGTGTAGGAAGGTGTGATGATGAGATCGTTGATGTTCTTCACCTGCTTTTCTCTTGTGGTCGCTCAGCTCATCCTCAGCTGTTTCACTGATCAGCCGCCACACGCTCTGATACCAGGCCATGTGACGGTACTGCAGAATACCTGTCTGTCTGTAAAAATAATGCGTAGGGTCTTCTTTATTTATTTTTGTCCTCTGTTTGGATTTCAATAACATTATTATCCATTTCATCATACAAACTCAGTGCTGTTTCTCCTGTAGAATCCGTGTCCAGTCAAAGACGCGTCTTTTCTGTCTAAAATGTTCTTCTGGTGGTTCAGCAGGTGAGTTTTATATGGCGCTACAGGTGTTATTATCACCAATGGGTCCATGCATCAATAATAGTAATAATAATAATAATAATAATCATAATAATAACAACAATTATATGGATGGTGATAATTATAACATAATTACATGTAATAAACACAATTTATTACAAGTGTTTTACATAAAAATTTGAATAAAGAGATTGACAGACAGACAGACGGATTAATAGATAGGTAGGTAAGTAGATAGATGGATAAACAAAAAATTTATAAACAAATAAATAAAAAGGTGATATGGAGAAAAAGAATAGATAATGACATCATTTGAAAAAATAATTAATAATAAAAAGTAAAATAATAATAATAATAATGTATTGTTGGTGTTATGTAAGAAATGTAAATAAAAGTAAATTTATTATATAAAGCTCATTTCCGAAGCACTCAGACAAGTTTAAAAAATAAATAAATAAACCAGATTAAAGCGGTTCATTAATTCAACATTATTTTTGTACAGCGGTTTTAGATTAAATTCATTATTAATATTTGGATAAAATTTTGAGACTAAGACAAACATTTGATGTAATAAAGTAAAATTTTCTTCTAAACTAAAAATTAATAAGTAGTAATAAATAATAAAGTCTCTGCAGGATGTTTAATTTTTACTGCAATAATATCGACTGGAACAACCAGGATTTCTCTCCATTCAGAAAAAAATGTTCAAATCAAAGAAGAAAAGTCTGCAATGATAAAATTCATCAGATTAAAATAAAGGTGAACGTAACCTCGTGTCACGGTGTGTGTGGATGTTTGGGTTTTTTTCCCCCCCAGGCTGGTTGTGCGAGGCTGTCGCTCACCTCTAACAGCTGAAGATCTCTGGTCTCTACGGGAAGAGGACACATCCGAAAAGATCATCAGTGATCTGGAGAGAGAGTGGAAAACACAGTGTGCTGCATTACAGTGAGACCTTGTTCAGTCAGTGACTGGAAATGTATTTCCCGTTTCCCCATCAGATCCTGAAATGGTTTATTCCCTGGGGAACGTACCGACTCGTCTCGAGTGACGGAAGTGATTAGTTTATGTTTTCACTTATCTTATAGCAGCTATTAACAGTCGCTTCATCACCAGCCTGGCTGTTTTCACTCTCTTTAGGTTAATAAGAAAAAAATGTAGCTTGTTGTGTTAAAATAATAAAGACCTCTGTCATGAAGATGTTTAAAAAGTTACAGCTTTATACTGGGTACTCTGTTTCCTCCCGCAGTCCGAAGACATACACACTGGGCTAATTGGCTGGTCCAAATTGCACCTAGGTGCGAGTGGGAGTGTGAATGCTTGTTTGTGTGTGTTGGCTTGGTGAGCTGTTCAGGGTGTATCCTGTCTTCAACCAGAGTCAGTTGAGATGGGCTCCAGCCTCCCTACAACCTTAGTATGATTAAGTGGTTCAGCAAATTTATGAATGAAGACCAACAATGGCACATTTTTAATCTGTATTAATTTGACTTCCTGTGCATCTTGTTACTATAGAAACAATAACACATCAGAAGAATCATAATAGCATAAACCTTATCTTGATGTTCCTTGAAAGAATATTCAGCTATATCCACCTTCCATAATTCCATTTCCTGTTTCTGTTGATTTGTCTTGTCTAGCTACATATGCTACTTCTCAATTGGGTGTTAGGTTTAAGGTTGATTTTAATTGTATGCTTTTTGTTCGTTTAATATACCTACATAATATAACCTGTCCCCATTTCATCTCCATCCTCAGGCAGGAGCAGAGTGTAAATGCATCCCGAACCTTGAGCTGCAGGATAACGGAGCAGACGCAGCTCCTGCAGAAACTGCGTCAGGAACAAAGTGCCGGGTTCCTCCTCCTGCGCACACTGGCCAAAACGTTCGGCCTGTACTTCCTGTCAGGAACGCTCTGCCTCCTCATCCATGATGCCTTCATGTTCTCCATACCTCAGCTGCTCAGGTCAGAGAGAGCATAAGAATTTTCATACATCATATTTGTAGTGTATTATAGAGGTGCTGTAGACTTAAGTGCATTATCGATCATATGAATCTGCAGACTCGTACAGGGTCCGCGCTGAAGTAGCGTCAGCTGTTTGGTACTTCTCTTTATCATAAATTTTTATTCATTAGAAAGTGAATAGCAGTGCTGCCTATTCGGAGTTGGGAATGTAGGAATGAAATGAACTACATTCTGCAGTGTGACTGGATCTGATTTTCCTTCCCCAGTCTGCTGCTGGATGTAGTGAGAGATGAGAGCACCCCCTTGTGGAAGGGTTATTTTTTTGCCTTCTCAGTGTTCCTGCTTTCATGCCTGCAGTCGCTCTTTAATCATCAGTACATGTACAGCTGCTTCACGGTGGGCATGAGGGTCAAAACCGCCATCATGGGTCTCGTTTATAGGAAGGTATCATCTCTGATTCATCACATGCATCATTTATGTGCTGAAGTCTGACATTATACTCACTCAGGTTTATTATAAACATATAACTTCAAAAATATTTCATTTCTCTCTCTCTCTCCTTCTCTCTTGCTCTGTGACCTTTCGTCTCTTTCTCTCTCTTCCTGTTTCTCTCATCCAATCAATCTCTCCCTCAGTCTCTGATGATCAGCAGTGCGACACGCAGGACATGTACAGTGGGAGAGATAGTGAACTTGGTGTCCACTGACACTCAGAAACTGATGGACTTCGTAGTGTACTTTAATGCAGTTTGGTTGGCGCCCATTGAAATCAGCCTGTGTTTTTTCTTCCTTTGGCAGGTAACAGAACCAAAACTAGTTTCATGACTTAACAGGAAACAGACTCAGATTTCACTTATCAGATCGTTATTACCAGATCGCTATTACCAGATCATTATTATTAAATCGTTATCATTAAATCGTTATTAAATCATTATTATCAGATCACTATTATTAAATCTTTATTATTAATTCGTTATTATCAGATCGCTACTATTAGATTGTTATTACCAGATCGGTATTATTAAATCGTAATTATCAGATCGTAATTATCAGATCGTAATTATCAGGTCGTTATTATTAAATTGTTATTATCATATAGTTATTATTAAATCGTTATTATTTATTTGTTATTATTAGATCGCTTCTATCAGATTGTTATTACCAGGTCGTTATTATTAAATTGTTATTACCATGTCGTTATTATTAAATTGTTATTATCAGATTATTATTACCGGGTTGTTATTCCCAGATGTTTATCTATGAGAGAAATCATTACAGGAAATCTGAGTTGTTCACTGTTACTGATACAGTATAAGAAATCCCTTCAGTAAATTTGGATGTTTATACTTTGTGACTTTCACCCTGCAGCGTTTGGGCCCTTCGGCTTTAGCAGGAATCACCACGGTGATCTTTATTTTCCCTCTGAATGGCTTTATCGCCAAAATGCGCAGCAAACTGCAGGTAGGTTCATTTTAATTTAAAGGGAAAATGTTCATTTTAATTTTCCTTTCAGTTCAAAGTCTGTTAAGAATGTTCTTTATTGATATGTTTGCTTTCGCTCATTTTCACGAGTCAGCTATAGGTTAACATCCATGATCACGTGATCTTTGATGATGTGCCGTGTGTCTGTACTCAGGAGGTCCAGACGAAGCACATGGATGGACGGATAAAGCTGATGAACGAGATTCTGAACGGAATAAAGATCCTGAAGTTTTACGCCTGGGAGAAAGCATTCGAGGAACGAGTGCTGAGTTTCAGGACGAAGGAACTGAAGGCAATGAAGAAATCACAAATCCTTTATTCCATCTCCATCGCTTCCTTCAACTCCTCCACCTTCCTGGTACGTCACAGATAATCTTACTCCTGTGCTGTAATAAAAATGCTCCTGTGAAACATTACAGAGACCACGCCACTTTCATTAGAACTGAAAGATAGAGAAGCCACACCTCTTTCACTTTAAGTAAAACATACAGAGGTCATGCCTCCTTTACCATGAATGATAGATGCAGAGGTCACGCCTCCTTTACCATGAATGATGGATGCAGAGGTCACGCCTCCTTTACCATGAATGATGGATGCAGAGGTCACGCCTCCTTTACCATGAATGATAGATGCAGAGGTCATGCCTCCTTTACCATGAATGATGGATGCAGAGGTCACACCTCCTTCACCATGACTGAAGGATACAAAGCCACGACTCTTTCACTGTGTCTAAAGGATACAGAGGCCATTCCTCCTTTACCAGAACTAAAAAAATACATAGGCCACGCCTCCTTTACAACGACCAAACAATACAGAGGCTACACCGCTTTGAAAATAAATGACATATACAAAGACCACGCCTATTTTAATAGGAATGACAGGTACGTTGGCCACGCCTCCTTTCCTGTGACAGAAAGACACAAAGACCACGCCTCTTTACATGAATGACAGATACAGGCACAGAAGCCACGCCTCCTCTATTTGAACTAAAACAACTGCTACCACGCCCCTTCACTGGGGGCTAACAAGACAGAGGCCACGCCTCTTTCCCTAGGACTAACATACACAGATGCCACGCCTCCTTGTTTAGGACTGACATGCACAATGACTACGCCTCCTTCATTAATAATCACCTCTGCTTTCGTCTCACTTAATTAAATCCTGATTTATAGGTCTGTGTTTGTTCAGATCGCTTTCACCATGTTTGGATTTTACGTGCTTATTGATGAGAGAAACGTTCTGGATGCTCAGAAGGTCTTCGTCTCTCTGGCGCTCATCAATATCCTAAAGACGCCACTGAGTCAACTTCCCTTTTCCATGAGCACCATCATGCAGGTGAGTCATCCAACATCATCATCATCATCATCATCATGCGAGAGGCTTCATACTGCACCCATCTGTACACTCTGTTCTACCTGACTGTCGAGCTTTGGTTCGCAATGTTGGGTTCTTGGAGATCTGATGGAGAATAATCAGGACTTGGTTTCAGGCTGTTGTGTCTCTCAGACGTCTCGGAAAGTTTCTGTGTCAGGACGAGCTGAAGGCAGACGCTGTGCTCAGAGCTCCATACACTCCAGGTGAGCGAAATCAGTCATATTTTCATGTGCAGATCGATTTTTTTAAAGTAAATCATTAATTTATAAAGAGAAGAGCTGCTATGTGGATGTAATATCACTTATTATCACGATGTTCTCAGACGGCGAAAGCATTGTGATAGAGGACGGAAGCTTCAGCTGGAGCAGAGACGGGGTGCCATGTTTAAAAAGGTCAGAGGTTTTCATATCACTGAATGATAATACTCCGGTTTCCTCCGGGTACTCCGGTTTCCTCCCACAGTCCAAAAACATGCACAGTAGCTAATTGGCTGTTCCAAATCAGCCCTAGGTGTGAGTGTGAGTGTGAATGGTTGTGTGACTGATGGCCCTGCGATGGCCTGGCGAGCTGTCCAGGGTGTACCCCGCCCTCGCCCAAAGTCGGCTGAGATGGGCACCAGCCTCCCCGCGACCCTAATTAGGAATAAGCGGTTCAGAAGATGAATAAATGAATAAAAACATCTGCGCTTTGAAGGTGTGACGAGACGAGACGAGACGTGACGTGACGTGATGCTGTTACTGTCTTAAAGCAAAACCTCAACTGATAGAATTTATTTGAATTGGAGCTCAATGGTCTGTGATGGGTTCATAAAAGGCATTAAAATAGACACTAGCAATTTCATATAAATTTCATTTTTATGTTCTGTTCAAAATAAACAAAGCTAAAAAATATAACATTTAATTTTACAAATTGATACAAAAGCATTTTTTTGTTATTTGTTTTGTTTTAGTTATTTAATTAAACATGATACATTCACTTATTATAATTTCCAAACTTTACCAAAAGATGTTCCATTGCATTAGCACTTATGTGATTACTATAAAAACGAAAATGTGTTATTAATATTCATACTCCGAACCGCTTAATCCTACTAGGTTTTCGAGAAAGCTGGAGCCTATCTCAGCCAACTCTGGAACAGCTCACCAAACCATCGCAGGGCCAACACACACACACACAACCATTTAAACTCACCCACGCCTTTGAGCAATTTGTAACAGCCAATTAGACTACTGTGAATGTCTTTGGATTGTGGGAGGAAACCAGTATCCCCGGAGGAAACCCACACAAGCACGGGGGAGAACATGCAGAACTCCACACAGAAACCCCCGAGCCTTATTGCTCTGAGGCAGACGTGCTAACCACTGCACCACCATGCTGCCCTTTATTATCCTTATTATTATTATTATTATTATTATTAATTATACACATTCATTATTATAATATATTATTTGAAAATACAGTAGTTGTATTCATTTGTCGATTCATGTATTTATTTATTTTTTAAATGTAGTGTGAATGTGAAAGTGCCTCACGGCTCGTTGGTGGCGGTGGTGGGTCACATCGGCAGCGGAAAATCCTCCCTTCTTTCTGCCATACTGGGAGAGATGGAGAAAAAGAGTGGAGACGTCACAGTGAAGGTTTCTTTTTCAATTTCAACTGTACATATATTCTTATGACTCTTTCTGTCAGATAGATAGACAGACAGACGACAGACACAAACAAATCTATAGGGAAATATTCATGTCTTATTGATATATCTCTAAAACCCCTCTCAGTAGTATGAACGCAGCAGGAACGCGGCAGACTGGAGATGTATGATGGTTGTCGTGTGTTGGTCAGGGTTCTGTGGCGTACGTGCCCCAGCAGGCGTGGATCCAGAACGGCACACTGAAGGAGAACATCCTGTTCGGAGAGCAGATGAAGGAGAGCTTCTATCTGAGAGTCCTGGAGGCCTGCGCTCTTCTCCCAGACCTGGAAATCCTACCTGGAGGAGACAGTACAGAGATCGGAGAGAAGGTACCGGAGACAGGGCTGTCTGTTGTAACCATGTAGAACAATATTGATATTGTAATTTGAAACCAAATATCGTGATATGATTCTCAGGGTCGCATTGCTGACCCTTGGTGAGATGTTCTTGTTGTTTCATCTCGTGATGAAGGAGGAGATGGAGTGAGATGTTGTGATGTTTTTGAGTTTGTTAAAAAAAAAAAAGCATCTTTGGTGTTCAGGGTCTGAATCTCTCCGGTGGGCAGAAACAGAGAGTGAGCTTAGCACGAGCGGTGTACAGAAACGCTGACGTTTACCTGCTGGACGACCCGCTGTCCGCTGTTGACACACACGTGGGTCAGCACATCTTCGACAAAGTCATCGGGCCGAAAGGGACACTCAGCAATAAGGTAAATCACGTGTGCTCGAAAAGTGTGAAAAGTACACTCACTCTCTCATTTGCTGAGCTGCTTTATTCTACTCGGGTCACGGGGAGGCTGGAGCCTATCTCAACCGACACTGTGTGAAGGTGGGGTACACCCTGAACGGCTTGTCAGACTACCATAGCGCAACACACTCACACTCACACAAAGGGGCAATTTAGAGCATCCAGTTAACCTAATGTGCATGTCTTTGGACTGTGGGAGGAAACCGGAGTACCAAAAGGAAACCCAGGGAAACATGGTGAGAGCATCCAGACGGAAACATCCTCGCCAATCCCGGGACTTGAAGCAGGACCTTCTTGCCATGAGGCAGAAGTGCTAAGCCCAACACCACCATGTCGCCCGTGTGAAAATGAGATAAAAGGATTAAACCCTCTGTCCCTCACACACACACACACACACACACACACACACACACACACACACACACACACATCACTTACATCGTTCATTAATTACTGCACTACCTCAACCCTATCATTATTTCATTACACTGCTATGTTTATACTTATATCTAGGTGAATATTTTATTTGCACTACCTCAACCGATGCTTCTCTGTACATCATTTCATTTCATTTTAATTTTCATATTCCATACAATCCTTTTCTCTTTCTCTCTCTAAAAAGTGTCTCATTCTTGTGTTGTCTTTTTGGTACTGTTGTGGTTGCACTGTACAGTCTGTAAAAGTCTTGCACTGTTTGCACATAGACGCACACTTTGCACTTTATGTGTCTTGGTCCTCGCTTTTTTTTTTGTGTGTTTTCTTATTCCTCTCAGACACGCGTGCTGGTGACCCATGGCTTGAGCTTCCTGCCTCAGGCTGACCTCATCCTAGTGATGGAAGATGGACAGATCATGGAGGCGGGCTCATACACAGAGCTGCTAGAGAGAAGGAACTCATTCTCGGACTCGGACTTCCTGAAGATCTCCAGTACGGAACACAGGGAGGATTCCATTAACAGGGGTGAGAGATCATCTAACCCAAATATTTTTCAGTACATCCATCCATCCATGACCTTTACCACTTCAGGGTCAGGGGGAAGCTGGAGCCAATCTCGGTTAAGTTCAGGTGAGGGGCAGGGTTACACCATAGGTCTATCACAAGACTAACACAAGCACACCGAGCACTCACACCCATGTGGTCGACTGCCTAATGTATGTTTGACATGTGGAAGGAAACCAGAGTACCTGGAGGAAACCCCAGGTGCTTGTTTTTGTGTTTGCGTTCATTGTACTTTTTTTTTACTGTATGAAGAGTTTTGTAACAGGTTAAATAAATAACGTTACTTACACGTGTTCTTTCAGGTCCGAGGAAATCAGTGTCGCATCTGAGCATGACGGATTTCTCTATCGACCTCTCACAGGAGCAGCTCATCAGGTAAAGCCACCACAAGTTCTCGGTCTATCTATCTATCTGGTGATACTGAACAAAATGAAATAATTTTAAGCCTTGAACACAGTATAATCTCTACCACTTATCCGTCAGGATCGCAGAGGAAGCTTGAGCCAATCACAGCTCTCTTTGTGTAAGGGGCGGGGTAACACCCTGACCAGCTCACCAGTCTATAATAGAACTAAAACAGATCCAAGCAACCGTTCACTCTCCCGTTCACACTCGGGCAATTTGGACTGTTGTTCCTCTCACATGCATTCTTTGAACTGTGGAAGAAAACCGGAGTACCCAGAGGAAACGCACACAAGCACAGGGACACCATGCCCACAGAAAGGCATTTAAACCATGAGCCAGGGTACCCTTTAATTGTCCATGAGGGGTAATTAGTCATTATTATCAGTTCATGGATAATTATTGGAGATGGTGTGTGTTCCTGCAGTGGAGATATGAGCAGTGCTGGGGTTCAGGCCATGGAGACGCTATCAGACTTAGAACAGGAGCAGGATACAGAGGAGGTGGGAAAATTAACCAAGGCTGATAAAGCGCATACTGGAAGGGTAGGACAACACACACACACACACACACACACACACACACATACAGAGAGAGAGCGAGAGAACAAGGGAGAGAGAGAGAGAACAAGAGAGAATGAGAACAAGGGAGAGAGAGAGAGAATCATTTATTCATTCATTCCCTTCATCCGACTAGTTTCATTGGGACACTGGGCAAGGGTGGTGTACACTCTCAACAGGGGTCCACACCCACATTCACACTCACTCTCACACCTAGGGGCAATTCAGAACAGCCAATTACCCTAATGTACTCATCAGTGGACCGTGGGAGGAAACCGGAGTACCTGGAGAAAACGTACGCAAAGCACAAGGAAAACACGCCACGTGATCAACACTCCACCTCTAGAGAGTTTAGAAATCTAATTTAAGGGTTGTTAGTTTTTGGTGAGAGTCTGGGTCAGTATACATTCCCCTTCAAAAGTATTCGAACAGCAAGGCCAATTATTATTATTATTATTATTATTATTATTATTATTATTATTATTACTATTAGTGCTAAGACGCTGATCTCTCTTTTTAAAAATAGTCTTTTGATCTCACACACCAACGCGTTCTCGCCTCCCTGATCCAATACTTTTAGAGGACACTGTATGGAAACTGGCTGTGCAAACTGGTGCCGTGTGTGTTCTTGTACCGAGCGAGCCCTGAATCGAAAGGTAAAGGTATTCACTTCTACCTGTCCAGGTGAAGCTGGAGACGTACACAGCGTATTTCAGGACTATCGGCCTGGCCTTCATCATCCCCATCATCTTCCTCTACGCCTTCCAGCAGGCCGCGTCACTCGGATATAATTACTGGCTGCAGCTCTGGGCGGACGATCCCGTAGTTAACGGCTCTCAGTACAAAGCTGACGTAAAGCTGGCCGTGTTCGGGGCTCTCGGCTTCGCTCAGGGTGCGTGAGGTTGAATATTTCAGAAATTACACTGCATTACACATAAAGCACATGCACGCACACACACACACACACACACACACACACTAACTAATTACCTTTATATCTCTGCGTTTCAGGTATTGCCATCTTCGCCACCACCGTAGCCATCTCATTAGGAGGCATCCTCGCCTCTCACCATCTTCACCTGGACCTCCTGCGTAACGTCCTGCGCTCGCCCATGTCGTTCTTCGAGAGCACGCCCAGCGGCAACCTGCTCAACCGCTTCTCCAAGGAGGTTGACGCCATCGACTGCATGATCCCCGACGCCTTCCGGATGATGCTGGGATACGTTTTCAAACTGCTGGAGGTCTGCATCATCGTGCTCATGGCCACCCCCTTCGCCGGAGTCGTCATTCTACCTCTCGCTCTGTTTTACGTCTTCATCCAGGTGTGGGCCGCATGTTAACGTTCTCGCTCTGACCGAAAACCAAATAGAGATAGAACACTTGAATACGCTGGAATGTACTAAAAAAAGAAAATGACAGGGTCATGTGACGGAGGATCGATCTACTTCATGAAAACTAAAACTGAAACTAAAAGTAGAAGTGAGAAAAATTACTGTTAAATAAAATAGAAATAAGCAAAAACCTGCAACACAAACTAAAACAAAGTAGAATCACAGTTCAGATTAGTTTTGTTTTCCTGCTCCATCTGCGCTGTGGTCGCTACACCACTTTAATGATGAAGCTGAGACAGTAACAGACAGTTTCCAGAAGGTGGCAGTAATTCACATCCACTTACTCTCTAATTTGGCAAACCGTTTAATCCTACTAGGGTCTCGGGGAGGCTGGAGCCTATCTTGGACAACACTGGGTGAAGACGAGGTACACCCTGAACAGCTCAGCCAGGACCTTCAAGCTGTGAGGCAGACGTGCTAACCGCTACACCACCGTGCCGCTCTCACGTAACGTGCAGTGAATTATAAACTAACGCTTAAACAAGTGAACTCCTCAAAATAGAAACAAAATATTTATACACCTGAAAAACTCACTAAAATTTAATTGAATTCAAGTCCCTGAAATCAGGCCGTTACAATAGAAACAAAAAAACATTAATTACATATATATAAATATATATAAATGCATTCAGAGAAATCTGTGATTCAAATGATTATGAATCTCTCTCTCTCTCTCTCCCTCTATATATA
>JAOUQZ010000024.1:23909987-23939508 GCA_028564935.1 Neosilurus hyrtlii | reverse complement strand
GTAACACAACTGTGTGTGTGTGTGTGTGTGTGTGTGTGTGTGTGTGTTGGGGTGGGGTGGTCCTCTGGTAGTAATCTATCTCCGTTTGTCCTTTTCACATGTCCACCTCTCTCGTGTCTCATTGTTCGTCCTTCATTATAACAGTGTGTCTCTCCCGGTCCCATCTATCTCCTTCTTGTCCCCTACCCACCCCTTCTCTCTCCTGTCCATCTGAATTGGGGTCTCGCCACCCCATCTGTCTTCATGTCCCTCAGTTTCACTCTACTTCATATTTTGTATTTCTGCCCCGTCTTCATGTTTCCTTTTTGTCTTTGTAATCCTTCTCTTTTTCATGCCCATCTTTTCCTTTCTGGCCCTGCCGGTCATGTTCCCTTTTTGTCTTTCTGCCCCATGCTCTTCTATCTTTTTACCCTGACCTCCTTTGTTTCCATCACTGTCCTTCTACACCCGTCTCTCTTCACGTCCCTTTTTGTTCTTGTTTTTCCTTCTTCATTTCGCTCTTTGTCTTTCTACCCCTGGCCTTCATCATGTCCCTTGTTGTCTGTCTTTCTTCACATTGTTCTTCATAACCTCCTCGTTTTTCCTCCCCTGTCCTCCATGACCTTTGCGGTCTTCCACCTCTGAACCTTTTTCAGGTTTCACTTTTTTTCCTTTCGACGCACAGAGGTAACCAAAATGAAATAGAACAGAGGGGGTATAACGAATTTAATAAATCACAGAGCTGAAACGAAAGCCATTATTTGCAGCTCAGACATGAAGAATTACACAACCTGCTGCCAAGCATGTAAACAGCGGTCTTAAAACTATTTTCACTAATAAATCCCACAAAAACCCGGACACTGTAAAGGAAATAAAGTATAGAGAGAAATCCCAAATAAACAAACACACACACAAACAAGACCAGTAAACAATTATATAAATGTGTAATAATTAATCCATATTACTCAGATCTCTTTACAGTGCACATTTTACAGTATTTATTCATGTTTAATATATAACAGCTGCAAGCTTATAATGAATAATGTACAGTATTTACACTCCTAATATTTATTATAATTATTAATATCTTACATAAGACTTGCTTTACTTTACTGCAAGTTAGATATTTAAAGACTTCTTTACTAAATAAAAGCTTATTTGTTTGAACATATGGATCTTGTGGTAATAATTATCACAATAATGAATTTTAAATGTGATTGTTTATAAAAAATATTCAACAGTAATACACAAGTTCAGTCACCTTAGGAAGATATGCTAACTGGCTAACTAACTAACTAACTAACTAAGAAAGTGAGGTATTTTCTAAAACGCACACTAATGACATTTAATACAAATAACAACAAATAAATTAAAGGTTAATACGTATAAAAATAATAAACTGCTATTCCTGTTATCAAACACAACGACGCCATGTCACATGACGCCAAATTCATACCTTTATACAAGTGCCAATTAATTAGCATTAGCATTTAGCATTTAGCATTTAGCATTAGCATGATGTAACCGGCATTCGCAGGTTTACACCGCTGAGCCGTTTCAGCCCAAAATACCCCACGGGTTCTCACAGAAAGTTAAAGCGGACACCCCCCGGACTCACCCAGAACGGGTTGGAGGAGTCAAGAGAATCCGCGTTGCAGAAGCGGTCCATGTCCTGGAGCTGCGTGTGAGTTCCTCCGCTTTCAGTGAACACCGCCGCGGCTTCGGCTTCATCACTCACACCGCTCACTCTTCTTATGGGCTTACGCAAAACGGGCGCGCTGAGTCAGCTTTGTTGATTCCCCAACCATTTTCCGGCCAAAACCGCGCCCTTTTCTGGAAAAATGTAAGCTATTATTGGTTGTCTTTGGCTGCTGCGCTGTGATTGGGTATTTGTCGGTCCGGGGGTGGGGTTTGAGGTTGCTTGTTGTTTTTCTGGAGTTGGAACAACAGATCTAAGCTCGCGCAGGCTTCCGGGCAGAGTGAAAGCACAATAAATAAAAAGGGTAGTATAAATAATCACCAACAAATAAATAAACAAATCCAATATAATTTTATTAGTAATATAATTCGAACACTTATTTCTTAAGAGTTTACTGAATTGATATAATCATGCTTTATTTATTTGTTTGTTTGTTTGTTTATTAGAAAAGCATGTAACTTTATTCTTTTTTTATAATTGTTTATTTATTTAAAATATATTACATTCGTTCATTCTTTCATTTCCTAAGCCACTTAATCCTATTAGGGCCGTGTGGAGGCTGGAGCCTATCTCAGCCAGCTCTGGGCGAAGGCGGGGTACTCCCTTGACCAGCTCGCCAGACCACTGCAGGGCAAACACACATACACAAACCATTCACACAAACCATTCAGTCTTTGGACTGTGGGAGGAAACCAGAGAACCCAGAAGAAACCCACGCAGGCACTGAGAGAACATGCACACTCAGTATATTACACATCATACAATAAATATCTATATGAGTTTTTGTAATGTGTGTGTAAATAACAACAGTAATATTTACTGGAAAACTCCTGCGGATATTTAAATGTCTGCCTGTAGTTTGGTGTCTGTCTGTCTGTCTACCACAGCTGTATGCATGGCTGTGAGGCAGCATTGTGTTTTGTGTGATTGAGAGAGAGAAAGGGATTTCACATCACAGAGAGGGGTTGAAATATGTAACGATGTCACAAAGAGTGTTTTGTTTTTTTTGTTTTTTTTGCAATTTTGTTGATACAGAACCTAAAATAGCTACCAAGTCATTCCACACCAACCCTCAAGCTGTCAAGCCACATGCTTTGGTATAGAACTTGCAGTGGGATCTCTCAACGGCTCGGGCCGCATTAATCTGAGTGGTGTGGCTATAATAATAATCATATTAATAAGAAGAAGAAGAAGAGGAAGAGGAAGAAGGCCGGATAAAAAAATTCCTGGTTTCTCATCAAAACGTTTTGAAAACCTAAATGAGGCAGAAGTTGTTTTTTTTTTAAATAGACAAATGAGGTGACTGTCGAAGCCCAAAAGCGTTTAAAGCTAAATGTAGGTAAAGTGACTGAAGCTAGAACTTGATTTGTTGGAGCTTTTTTAATAAGTAAAAAAAGAATAAATATCAAGAACCTTTTAGAAGTACTTGTTTATTGAATTTTATTTTTGCTTTGCAATACACCCAAGATGAGGAGCCTTTTACATGTACATTTAATACAGATTAAACTCTGAACAAGTGTCTATTATAGTACAGCAGCTTTGGTCTTTCAGAAATCTTTTTTAAACAGAACTGAACCAATCTCACAATCTAGCACCTGACACCAAGGCACCTTTTGTGTTGTTTCTACGTTGTCTGAAGTTTTGAACGTGGTTTTTCAAAAATAAAAATTTTTAAATTAGATGCAGCGCAACATTTTGGGTGCAGGCGCTGATGAGAAACCAGGATTTTTTAAATTCGGCCTAATAGTAATAATAATGTAATAACTATGCTAGCCTGCTATGAACTACATGAAAGATCACTAAATGAAAGAATGAGTTTAACTATTGCTTTATTTCTAATCAGTCTTGTAGTAAAAGCATAAATGAAATCAGCTTTTTATTTAACTATTAGGGGTTATTAATCCTACTTGGTAATTTTCATATACTGTATAAGAAACAAGCAAATGACATAAAACTGGTTATTTAACTTAATCTTTAAACCTTAAATTATAACTTTGAGTTAGCTCTGCACAAATTCTGTTTATAATATATAATAAAGTGCTGCACACACTGGCTGACATTTAAAAAAATCAGTGTGAAAGTGTATAACCTGGTTATGATCATATTCATGTCGTGAGGTAGGATTTCCATATTAAAATTAAATCAGGCTGTGGGAGCGCCGAGATTCACACAACAGATAATTACTAAACACTGCCCTCTAGTGGACACATGACGCAACTGCAGCACCTTTATACTAAATTATTTTCCTTTTACACAAATTTTGCAGAATTATTCACATCAGAATATAGCAGCAACAAAATAAGGAACATTGTGTTTAATGAGGACATCTGGAATACAGAACATTTTATTACAAACAAATTTCACAATGCTTGTAACAAAATCATTGGCCCCCAAACAATTAATTCTTGGTGAAGCCTGTTCTGCAAGGAGTTTGTATATTCTCCCTTTGCTTGAGTGAGTTTACTCTGGGTCCTCCAGTTTCCTCCCACAGTCCAAAGACATGCACATTAGGCAAGCTGGCTGTTACAAATTTACCCTGTGTGTGTGTTGCCCTGTGGAGTTGTTCAGGGCGTACCCCGCCCGCACCGTGTCGGCTGAGATGGGCCCCAGGCTCCCTGCAACCCTAGCAGGATTAAGCGGCTCAGCAAATAAATGAGTGAAGTCTGTCCTGGAGAGAAGAATCCAGTAAGAAAGAGGAAATATCAGGGGGTTGTTGTGCAGGAATAAGACTCGAGATGCTTTAGATTAGTAAAATGTTTATTTTTCTGCTGCTGAAACATTTGTTTTACATGAACATGAAATCTGCAGTGTTTAAAAACCCAACTCATGTCACTGATGCTGGGATTTAAACACCTCATCAACACCAAAAAGGTAAAACCACATAACTGGAACGAGTCTTTAGTGATTCATCATAAACCTAAATATTTATCTATGGCTTCGATCTTTCTCTCCATCTATTCATCCCTCCATCAGACCTGGAATATTAGTAGAGAAAACAGCACATTCAAGCTCCTCTTAACATTTCTAATTTTAACATAAAACACTTGTAGTTATTTCCTTCACTGAAGTATTTATCTTTAATTCATCGTAACTACAGATACGGGAAACGTTTCGATTTTGGTCCATTTCCTAAAACATTTCTTACATCTAAAAAAATAAAAATAAAAAATAAGAAACAAAAGAACAGTAACGGTGATCTAACAGGACTCTTTTTATGACCTGCATCAGCATTAAAGCTGAAGAGTGACCGGGTCGTCCTGCAGAGGTACTGAATCCTGATTGGTCAGAAATTAATTTCGTATTTTAGAACAGTATCTCTCCTTATATGTGGGGCCGGTGGTGTATGTTATGGTTAGTGTGCTGGGCTCATGATCGAGAGGTCATGGGTTCGAATTCCCATTAGACCCCCAGCATGCTAAGACCCCTGGGCAAGGTCTTAACCACAAGTGGATGGAACTCAGGACGTGCTCCTCTGTTGGAGGAAACCGAAGTACCCAGAGGAAACACCCACACACAAAGCATTGAGACTCAGGATGCGCTTCAAATCTCGAAAAGGGTCAGCGATTGTAAAAACGTGTCCCACAGTGCACACGCCAGTAAACAATCGATGATCCTTAACAGGATCAGGGTTCCATGTAGAACCATAGAACCCTTTACATGATGGGTTTGATTATACAGCTTCTGCGTGACACTAAAGTCCAGTTTCCCCATCAGCACTAGCGTGTCAAAATAGGACATTAATGTTACGCAGAAGCTGTATAATCAAACCCATCATGTAAAGGGTTCTACGGTTCGTCCTGAACGGTTCTACATAGAACCCTGATCCTGTTAAGCGAACGGGAACCCGAACCTCATCGATCTTTACCGCCGTGTGCACTATGGGACACGTTTCTACAATCGCTGTCCTTTTTTTAGATTCAAGGCACCTCCTGTGTCTCAGTGCTTTATGTGGGTGTGTAGGTTTCCTCTGGGTACTCTGGTTTCCTCCCATAGAGGAGCACACCCTGAGTCTCAGTGCTTTATAACACCAACCGAACCCCCAGTCTTCTTTATAAAAATTTTTTTCAAACAAACAATTTCTTTAAAAACTGAAAGGGGGAATAAAAAGGGTAAAGAAGTTTGACTCAGGACAAGAAACTCTTCCCACAGAAAATGAACATCTCTCAACGCCACCGCTAACAACACCCAGAAACGAGTGCTCTAAAAAGGGCAGGTGCGTCAACATTCACCCAAAACGAAAACCTGTTAAAACACTTGTAGCTGTCAGAAACAAAACAAGTAATAATAAATAAAAAAATAAACTTGCTGTTTCAGTGGATGATGTTGATATTTATTGGGGTTCTCGAAGCTTCTTTTGATCTCTTGTTAGACCGAGCCGCTTCGAGTTCGAGCTGCACTGCACTGTTTAGTGTTTCCTGCCCCCCCCACCTCGCTCTCTCACACACACCTGAGACATCAAAATTTGTGAAGATCTGTCCCCTCCTACAAGGAGGCAGAGTCCTTCCTTATCTCAGACTTTAATAAAATGGACACACCAATGCCACAGAACTCAAAACACTCGCAAACGCCGTTCTAGATTCGAATGCTTTCCTCCTCCGTACCTCCTCACATCAGCTTCATTCTCCATTCTGATTTTAAAAAAGGAAACATTAATTCAGGTTATTTCACTGCTGAAATCTTCTTCAAGAATGTAACAGGTCATCCCCTCCTTCCCAGGTGAACTGTACGGAATTAAGGGAGGAGGAACATTTCCTTCTAATAATCTCATTTCTGACTTCCAGCCTCCACCGTTTTACACCCTGTTATATCACGGAACAGATTCTCATCTGATACAGATGTAAACTGAGGTGCACTGCGGCGGAAGACGCTCTAAAATGTGCGGAGCTGACGCCGCCCCACACGTTTTCATTCTAAAAGCAGTGAACAATAATAATGTACGGATCAGACTGTGTATGAAAAAGTGGGATTAACCCTCAGTTAACAGTAGTAACGAAGCAGAGATCAGCTCACACACTCCGCAAGAGTGAGAAAGCCTTCAGCAGGTGACATGCATAAAAAAAAAAAAAGAGTCCAGAACAATCACACATTCAACATAATACAGAGAGAGAGAGAGAGAGAGAGAGAGACAGATAGAGAAAGCGAGAGAGGTTGAAGGGTTGGTTGGGGGGGCCACATCGGTCACACCACCATTTTGGGTCCAAAATCCAGCCGCTTCACCATCCTAAAAAAACAAACAAACAAAAAAACAAAACAAAACACAAGAAGAAAAAAGTATTAGGTTGGTGGGAGAGAGAGAGACAGAGAGTGAGACAGGAAGCAAGAGACAACAAAAAGAGAGAAAAATAAAAACAGAGAGAGAGAGAGAGAGAGAGAGAGAGACAGACAGACAGGCATAGTGGGAGACACAAAGAAAGAGCAAGAGAGAGCACAAGACAGACAGAGAGAGAGAAACAGAGAAAGGGGGCAGACTGAAAGAGACAGACAAGGGGAGAGAGTGAGAGAGAGCAAGCAAGACAGACAGAAAGTACGCCAGACAGTCAGAGAGGGGAAGACAGAGAGAGTGAGACAAAGATTTTTGTTTCCCTTGTTCATTCATTTCATGTCTGGTTTTTCTCTGCATTTTCCTTTTATGGCGTTTTGTTGGTGTCACTAAATGCAAATGATCTTTGACCCCTTTGACTGATGATCACCAACAACACCACACACACACACACACACACACACACACACACACACACACACACACAAGTAGGAAGAAAGTCCGCCTTTCTGTATCTTCTATAAACTTGAGATTCATCCTGACTTCTTCACAGAAATCATTTACACCCGACTTTAATAAAAGATCCATCAACAAGTTGAGATTTAAAAAAAATCTTTTACCATTATTTAAATTTTAAAAAGTGTGTGTGTGTGTCTCGCACTCACCCTTCAAACAGACCGTTAGTGTTCGGCTGGTTCTCTAGCGCTTCTCTCGGTGTGCCGTGTGAGCTCGGAGTCATCGCTGCACGGTGCGGCGTTCGCTCCTGGACCTGCAGCTCTCTACACGACGCCAGCTTCGACTCCAAATTCTGAAACACGGACACCGACAAACACGACAACATAAAAGCCCAGTAATTACATCCATTCAGCTCCTTCACACAAAACACACGAAAACAAGTGCAGGTATTATTATTATTATTAATATCATTATTATTATTATTATTATTATTACATTATTATTAATGTTACATTATTACTAATTATTATCATTAATATTAGTATTACATTATTAATCATTATTATTATTATTATTAATAATTATTATCATCATCATTATTATTATTATTATTATGAATAATATTAATTTTGCTAGTTGACTCACGCCGACTTTCCTCAGCAGCTCTCCAACAATGTTGAGAGCAGAAATCCGTGCTGATGTCGTCAATGGCGTCCCAGTAAGACCTTCAACTGAGTCACACACACAATCATCACAAATAACATCAGTCTGTGATTCATTTCAATTCTGTCCTCATACGAAAGAAGCGGAAACTGTAATATAGTGTGAGTGTGTGTGAGTGTGTGTTCTCACTTCTGCTGTAGGAGGACGGTGGTGTATGAAACGCGCTCCCGGCAGCCGTTGCCGTTCTGGGCGGTGTAGTGAGCATTGATGAATGTGCAGACGGAGTGCGAGACAGTGTTGACTCCGCCTTCTCTGTGTCCAGTGAAAGGCTGAGCGACAGCTTACGGTCCTGCTTCTGTTTCACAGCCAGCTCCTGCCTCAGATCTACACACACACACACACACACACACACACACACACACCCCAACAGGATCACATGACTTACTCAGTAAGAGACACAATAATAAACTCCAGTCACTAAAACAGGGTTTACACTCGACGCTCACCTCGAGCCTCATCCTTCAGCCTCTGCACCGACTCCAGCAGGTTCTCCTTCTCGTCCAGCTCGCTCTCCAGGAAAGCGTTCCTCTCAATCACATGGTTCATCCTCTGCTCAAAATCCTCCAGAGACATGATGGTGGCCCTGCAGAGGGGGGGGGGGGAACAAAACCTTTCTGATGCTCAGACTCACCAAAGGGAACTCGTACAGCCAGTGACATCACAGCGAGATTATATACAGTGTAAATAAAGGGCACCTCTTGGCTCTCTCCAGGTCATCGTTGGCCTGCTCCAGCTCTCTGATGTATTTCTGTAGCTGGTCCTTGATGGCGGTCGTCTCGGCTAAGTCCCCCTCCAGGGCAGAGATCCGTCTGTATGTCTCCGAGTGCTGCGTCTCATACTTCTCCTGGAGGCACAAATTAGCAACAAAAGAAAAAAAAGGGGGGCAACTTTTACCAACAGAACTCATCTCCAAGGGAGTAAGAGCAGAACATTCCTCTCTAAGTAGATCCACTGATCAGACTGAGGTCAATTCCCAGTGGGAAATTCCCAGATATACCCAGAGAAAAATTACAACCAGTGTTTTGATGGCATCCGTGGACCTCCTCAGTGTCATTCTGGTGTGCATAAAGAAGGATCAGCCCCCGTTTCCCGCCTTCCCTTTTACAAAGATCAAACGCAGAAGGAGGCGTATGCTTGTGGCTCTTGCTCCGCCTCGATCTTGCCTGCTTACGCGTTAATGCTAAACTGCTGACTTCAAATGTTCTCACAGGTTTAGTAGGACAAATTAAAGAATTAAACATGAGACAATAAACACATCCTTTCTGAAAAGTTATGACCTCAGATTTAAAAAAAAAAACCCACAAGGAACTTGGAATTCCAATTTCAGGACACATTCAGTGAACAATACTGACTTCGTATCTGCTGTATTTAAGCTCAGATCAAACGAGTATTGTTTTGCTTTCCATACAGAGATGAAGAGAAAAAAACCCTTTCAAACACACACACACACAGAATCATCAGCTGCTTCTCAGGCTCTCAATCAGCCGTTGTTTCCCTCTGACTGTGAATGTCCCTCTCTGTGACTGCCTACGTATTTAAACACACACACACACACGTTAAAATAACTCCCATGATTCCGTACTAAAAGTGCAAATGAAGTGCAGAAGTACTCGAAACAATGTATTTCTTGGTTTACCTCTGCTTTAAACCTTTTTAATGTGTGCTTGACCTTTGACCCTGA
Source organism: Neosilurus hyrtlii (assembly GCA_028564935.1). Classification (NCBI taxonomy): domain Eukaryota; kingdom Metazoa; phylum Chordata; class Actinopteri; order Siluriformes; family Plotosidae; genus Neosilurus; species Neosilurus hyrtlii. The sequence continues at coordinate 23,929,710 of JAOUQZ010000024.1, read as the reverse complement.
TCTTTGCCCTATGTCCTTAAAACCTGTACCAGTTCATGGGCATTTATTAATAAGTAACAGGGGAACAGGTGAGGTCTGTTCCGAATCCATTCAGGTGTTCAGCCTGCAGAGTGTGCACAATACTTTTCTAAATTGACCTCATGTGACCTTGACCTTTGACCAATGACAGAACCTAAAAACCAATTCATGAGTCCTTAGCTGTAAGTAATTAGTGAAAGTTTGGTCAAATTCCCTTCAGGGATTTCGAAGATAGTGTGCTCATGAAAAAGTCCAGATGGACGAACGCACGCAGAGACGGACAGACAGGGCTAAAAAATAATCTCTCCGACAGTACCGCGGTGGGCGGCGGCATAATGAATTCAGAGGTCACACAAACATGAAGGCACGAGGGCGGATCATCCAAACAGAGGACAGGACAATCGAGGAGCAAACATCAAACAAACCCTTTTCATCTAAAACTATATTCAGTGCATTTTAAACAGACGCTTCGTGTTTCCAGTTTTATTTGTTCACATTTATATAAATTCACATGACTCCAGCTGCCCAAAGTATCAGGCTTCTCACACTCTCTCTCTCTCACACACACACACAGTACTCAGCTGTGTTTTCTCCCACACACTGGTTCATTTAGGCTAGGAGATAACACACACACACACACACACACACACACACACACACACACGGGCTCAGGACAGAAAGACAGAGAGAAAGAGAGAGAGTATTCAACTTCATATTCTGTTCATCATTATAGTTAGTTCTTTTGTTACTGTTTATTGTATTGTTGAATGTGTTTTGTTTAAATCTATAATTTCTGTATTTATTTTTTCATTTGTTTCTAGAATCTGTACCCAAACTTTAGCAAAACAAATGTCAATATTTGTCATGTCAATCAAGCAGCCTTTAAATTAAATCAGAGAGGGAGACAGAGAGAGAGAGAGAGAGAGAGAGAGAGAGAGAAGGACAGACATGACAAAAAAAGGAGTAGAGAGAAAAAAAGAGAGACAGACAGACAGCACAACAGAAAGATAAAGAAAAATAAAAGTGAGAGAGACAGGTAGATGGAAAGAGAGAGCAAGATAGAGAGCAAAAGAAAGATACAAACAGACAGATATGAGTGAAAGGTGAAAAAAGGAGAAAGATTCAGAAAGATAGAGAGCAAAAGAAAGAAAGATAAGCACAGAGAGACAGGTAGAGGTAAAGGGGAAAAGGAAGGAGAGAGAGAGAGAGAGAGACAGAAAAAGAAACACCTCTCAGTCATTTAGTTGTTAAAATACTCAACAGAAGGGGAATCGTTTCAAAAGTATTTTAAGTACTTTTTATATTATTTCCCAGTGACACAAAGGAGAGTCGATAAACAAAAACACACAGATCTGTACAATAACCGTTCTTTTAACAACATCAAAACGTAGCCTGGGACAAAAATATCAGCCTAAGCCGCGCCCCCTGCCTGAGACCTCACTGGAGCGAGAACGCAAAGAACAGGAAGTCACCAATGACTCACACACACAACTAAGCAAATGATTCTGTTGTAAAGATGGCAAGCTGATCAGAGAAACTACAATCCCGCCCACTTTTTCCCTATTGGCTCATGCAAACCTACGTCAGAATTTACTTAAAGCCAGCACGACAGAGGACGCGACTGCTACCAGGAGAGAACACGTCTTTCCCGTCCTCCCCTTCTTTAATCTATGTTTCTGCTGGATGTGTTTTACTGCAGTTGGCTGGGGTTTCAGGTATCGCCATAGCAACAAGGCAAAAAAATCTATATCTGTTTTGGCTAAATTGTAGATCAGTGAGAGCACTTCCAGAAGACCAATAAAGATACCATTCACACACAAAGTATCATCCAAGCCGTACCTTAAAGCACTCCAGTTCCGCGTGTAGCCGGTTATTGGTCGAGAGGAGTTCGCGATTTCGTGCTTCACACTGCTTCAATTCGGTCTCGAGTTCGGCTTCGTAATCTCGACTCATCTGCTGAAACTCCTGCAGTTCGTCTTGAGCCTCGTCAGCCCTGAAAATCGCAATATGTTTTACACCATTTTTAACAAGTTAGGAATGTTTAGTCTGTAAAACACCTGGCACAGTATTCAGAGCAAACACTTTAAAAATGTCAAAACTCAAACAAGGCGTTGTAATGATCTCAAAACAACCATCATTTGAGAACTAACTATCTTAATAAATAAATTGAAGTTAATCCATGTAATGTTTTAAGGAGAAACCTCTGCTGGTGCTGAGCCGCTCTCTCTTTCCAGTAATCCCTCTCTTCCTCGACAGACGAAAATGTTGGTGGTTCGGAGTCACACATCGTTCTCCAGGATGATCAGAGGATTCTTCTGAACAGACAGAAGAAACAAATCATTTAAAGTCCACATAAAACGGCATCAGAGCTGCGACATGCTTTCCGCATTTTTTTTATTGTTTGTTTTTTTTTTTAGAATTATGACGTGTTATGACGTCTTGACTAATTTCCACCACAGACAATTGCATCCGAGAGACAATATGCCATGCCCCCGGTGACTCCAAGCGGCCTTGAAAGAAGTTTAGTAAACTCGCTTACTTCGAACTTCACCCATGATACCCAGGACAGTATCCTAGAAAATGATGCAAAACACTGAAAAGTTGATGATCGTTTAAAAATATATTTAAAATGAAGCAACAGTGTTGTTAACCATTCGGACGAAGCATCATTACGTCACTAAACAGCCCCGAGGGTCACACGACCACCAACTCACACAAAACCCTACCCTCTTCCACATGAATACATTCCAAACATCCCATGGGCCGGATTGTTCCGAGTTTATTCACTTCCGAAGAGGACGCGCAAACCCCTGAACGCATGCTGCTTGCTTCTGTTACTGATCAAGACCAACACTAACCCCTAGGGGCGGGACAGCTACATTCTGGAGGCTGTCTGATTGGACGAATGTAAGAGCAGTACAGGATGAGTCATTAATCATTTCCTATAAATGACAGAGTATAAAATTAAAAACTTAATTACATATCCAACCTTTCCTTGACATTTTTTCCCTAACTAACGATACATATACTCAAAGTTCAGAATTAAGTTTATATAAAAATCACACTTATGTATCTAACAGTATATACACAAATTTTAAAAATAAATAGAAATTACAAATACTTCAGCAAGAAATTAAAATTTCAAATGTATTATTGTTTTTACAGGTTCTTATTTCTTTTCAGTCCTTATAACATTAGTGCACTTTAACCTGTATTATGACTATTTAATCATTCTTCTATATTTCTCTAACACACTTTTAACGACTTTTTGTTAATTCTTTTAAAAGATTTAATAGAATTTAGTGTTGGGGATAAAAACATTTAGACTTAAACTTAAGTCTCAACACTGAAAACTACAGATTTTTATATAATATTTAATAGCAGGTGAAGGTTAAGACTTTAAGAAGACGCTGTATGTCGTTATGTTACACAAAGTTTTTGTTAAAAGTCTATTTAATTCTACTTAATCACTTTTTTGTTCAGTCAAGCCGCTGCCCTAAAAGTGTTAGCCGTCGATGCTAATACAAGCGCTCGCGACTTACCTCAACTTTAGAAAATCTCCCGACTTCTGCTTTGACGCCCAAACCACATCAAATAACGGAAAACTCCTCAGGCTTTATAGTCCTGACCCAGATTTAGGTTATAATCCTATCTTAGTGCTAAGAATTTTTAAAAACTACTCAGTAAAAAAACCCCAGAAACGAACACTTTTGGACAATAGAGGTGGAAAATCGTCTCCGATTCAATTCTTCTCCCAGAAACTGAGGTTCGCTTGTGGAACGACTGAAAGGCTGCCTCGTGATACTGCGATCTTCATGTCATACTCGAGAAGCATCACGGCAACCCCATGACTTGGAAATCGATGAATGTTCGTATACTTCCTGCTTGACGTCAACGAGGATTGTCATTGGGCCATTCGTAATGCGGTGTCACTCAGCGGAAAGCCTGGATTGGTCAGACTAGTGACAACAAAAGCAAAGCGGTGAAGAACTATTTAATACTTATTTTTTCCTTTCCTTTATCAGTTATTTATCTGAGCGGCATCGAGATGCGATAATGAACAGTTTACCCGCAATAAAATATTTGTTGGAGAGATACTAATGTTGTTGGAAGCTAATAAAATTAACTGTATATTTATAAGTTAAAACATTTCTTTATGTTTAAGATAGACAGGTATTCATTTGTACTGTACTTCAAACTGCTGTCCTTCAGAAAACTCAGCCTCCACGTTGACAGACTTACCCAGAAGGCCTTGCTGCTTGTCATCGGAATTCCGGCTCGTTTCAGAACACTTGATTCAATTCACCGCAACAAGTCGACTCTTTTGGTTCCCAAACAAGTCATTGGCAGTATTTCTAACAAACTGGATAATTATAGAATAATATATAATAAGTAATAGTTATTTCTGCTTAATTATAGACGAGAATGTTTAAGTCTTTCACTTGTCGACACCTAAAAAAAAAAAGTAAGAAAACGTCCTGCTGACGTATGAGTCGTCTCCGAAGATTCAGCTAAAAGAGTCGATTCAAAGTTCCGAATGAAGAGTCGGCTCGTTCTGAACAACAGGAGATGAATACACGAGGAAACCACTTTATGTTTCAAACCTCTAGCATTTTATCTGATTTGGCTGTTTTATGCTCTGACTTTCTCAGTCATTACTTTTCTAACATTCAAATAGATTTGCATGGCTGTTCTCAGTAAAGCAAGTCAGCAGCTTTTGTGTATGCAAAAATAATTCCAAACCAAACGACCATAGAAACCCCATGGACTGAACAATTCTGCAGAACATACTTACCTTCATTCGGTAATGCTTATTATTCAGAGGGGATAACGTAGTGATACGCGGTTTGAGTCACATGCTCGGCGATGGCGCTTCTGTGTGGAGTTTACATGTTTTCCCTGCGCTTGTGTGGGTTTCCTCCAGGTACTCGGGTTTCCTCCCACAAGTCCAAAGACTGTTTATTAAAATAATTGGCTGCTTCAAATCGCCCCAGGTTTGAATGTGTGTGAATGGTTGTTTGTTGGACCTGTTAAGGGTGTACCCCGCCATCGCCCAGACGCGGCCGAGACGCTTTGAGAACATTTCATTAATCAGACACACCTGAATCAAAGAAACTCAGTCCATGCAACAGTGATCTTAGAACTTCCCCAATTTAATATTTTTATTTTCATAGAAGTTTGCTTCAATAACATGAATGTACGCTCGTGCGCTCTGCAAGAACGCTATGAGGAGAGAAACCAAAGAGTGTGTGTGTGTATAATCGAAGGGAGACCGAGATATGGTTAATCATTTCAAACGTTACTGCTAAACAAGCGAACTCTGGTCCACATCTTTACTATAACGTCGTCTTCGCTGCACATGTTATTCCTCTGGTGGGAAAAAAAAAGTCAAAAATAAACAACAATAAACACAACCATCATCTTGGAGTCTGGTGAAGGGAGACAGAAAAAAATGGCACTGCTGAGCTCTCAATATGAGAAAGCTGACAACGTGTAGACTCGATTTCTTTTCTCTTTTCTTAACTTAAAAACAAATTTCTTGTTAGAGAACTTGATTTGCTTTTGTGAGCTGGTTCTTCCGGAGGGTGGGAAGGCTAGGAAACGTGTTGCTCCTGCCGCAACACCCAGCTCTCTGCCATGTTTGGTTTCTCCACGACACACACACTTGCGCGCGCGCACACTGAACTTTTCAGTCTTTCTCAGCGACAAGCTTCAACACTTTCCCAATGGCAATGGTCTTTCCTACAAGAGAAACACACACAAAAAGGAAAACTCAAGAACGTTCCAGTTAGATAAACACTTTGAATAAACATACACAATATATTACAGTACACACACACACACGCTACGGGGGTAGGGAAGCTAATTTTATTAGCTCATCCACCAGGCAAGCGGCGCATCAGACAACTAAATTAAACAGCTGAAGACTTGATAAAGTAGCTTTAGTAAGCCAAAACCGCCCACCGCAGCCTCGGATTCCTGTTCCCGGCCGCTGCTGATGTCACTCATTCACCTTAAGTATCAACATGTGCATTTTGATATGCTTTTCTAGACACCACGGTCATACAGAGGTCTTATTTCAGGTCCTGTTTCAACAAGGCAAGGGTTCTTAATAAAATATCACAGCGTATCATGTAGTACTGACCTTCATCCCGCAGCGTGAAGCGGCCCATTTGAGGGAAGTCCTTGAACGTCTCGAGGCAGATGGTCCCAGCGGTTCGTAGGCGAGCGATGCAAACTTGGTCCTGTTTGACAAAGCGAGGTCGCGTCTTGCTCTTCTCACCCGACTTCTTGTCCACCAAACAAATTAAGGCCTACACACACACACACACACACACACACACACACACACACACACACACAGAAATTCCTGAATTTATATCTGTAATTTATCCGGCAGATTAGACATCATATCATATAAACTTAAAAAATGTTGCCAGGAACAATTTTGCAATATCTGACAACCCGGTCTATAATTAAACAAAGAAAAAACATCTTTGTATCCCAACAGAATAATATTTACTTTTTTGTTTAATGGCTAAGTCATGTGGAGCATTAAATATCCATGTATTTAGGCATGAATATTATTTTTGTCCTACGTTGTTGAAAAAATTAAGCTCCTTAGTACATTAGTTGGTATATTTTGTTCATTTTAACACCACCACAGCTATATTACTAATAATTAGCTTTAATGATACACCGATATATAGAGATATTGATGAGGGTTATCCTGACTGAAGAGAGGACGCAAAGCTGTGGCATGAAATTGAAAGAGAATTCTTGGCAGTGCGGTGTTTACCGTGATCTGAACTTCCTCGATGCAGGTGTGAATGTGCAGGACTGCATTGTAGCCCGGGCAGATGATGGACTTGTGTTCAATGATGACAATCTGAAAACATAAGAAAAAAATAAAACATGCTTTTAAATGTGCACAAAGAAACACAGACCAAAAAAAAGGTTCATATTTGAATAACAGGATACAGAATTTAGAAAACATGTTCATGTAGATAAATCCAAAATCATGTTAGATGTATTTTATTAATGAGTGCAAAGTGGTTGTGGCTCTGCGTTACTGATGTAAAGGTTATGAGTTCAAGCCCCAGTAACACCATGCTGCTACTGTTTGGCCCTTGAGCAAGGCCCTTAACCCTTAGTTGTTAAAAAAAAAAAAAGATAAACGTAATTCGCTCTGGATAGGAACGTCTGCCAAACGGCACAAATTTAAATGTATTTGCATAATCGATAAAAGCAGAAATGTTTGGTTATGTGATAGGGGCAAAAACCACTACCACCAAGCTGCCACTGTTGGGCTCTTGACTATGGCCCTTAACCCTCATCTGCTTGGTTGTATTAAATGAGGGGGAAAAAAGTAAGTCGTTCTGGTTAAGAGCTTCATGCCAAAATGCCATAAAAGGAAATTTAATAAAGAGGAACTATAACTGATGAGAAACATTTTTATTTGCAGTAGTCGTAACTCTAACATGGATTTCAAAAAGGGAAGTCACTGTCCCTTTGGACGCTATATAGAATCCCTCCAGCGAGTTTTGGTTCTGTTCCAGGGCCTCGTCCCAGTTGGACCTCTAAATGGAGGCATCCTAATCAGATGCCCGACCCACCTCAGCTAACTACTTTCGATGCGGAGAAGCAGTGGCTCTACCCCAAGCTCCCACCAGATGTTTGAGCTCGCCACCCTAACACTAAGGCCCTGACTCCCTCCCACGGAAACCCATTTCAGCCGCTTGTATCCTCATACTTTCGGTCATTACTCTTTGAGCACAATGGATTTCAGCATGTGGTGGGAAAAGAGGTGGGTCTACACTGTAAACGCTAAATATTTGATGAGTTAAGCCTTTTAAAGTGGTCATTTTGGGCTGTAAAGCAGGTGGGATCTTCTGAAGACACCTTCACAAGAAATATCTAACAAATTTAACAGGCTTAACCTGAGCATCGAAGGTGCGTCCCGAGTGACAGAGGTTTTCCGGAGTACACAGGATGAAGCCGGGAAGGATCTCCTCTTCCTCAATGCCTTTCAGTCGAAGCTTCAGGTTCTCTCCGGGTCCCGCGTCATCGGTCTCTACGTCATCCGAAAGGAGGCTCAGCACTTCCACAGTGTGCTACACACACACACACGACAGAAGCAGCATTAATATACACACCCACTAATTCACTGCACGGGAATAAACCGACACTTGATTCTACACTACACACGTAATACACCGGCAGTCCCATATTACAGGAGATTCAATGTGAAGATGATCTTACCCTGTTGGGCATCATTACAAGTTGCTGTGCTTTGCTGATGCATCCAGATTCCAACTTGCCCAAAACTACAGTTCCCATGTCCTAGAAAAGATTTTAGAAAATTATTAGCATACAACAGATGGTTCTGTTCTACATAAATAAACTGATGCTAACATGCCATGTTTTCGTAAAGTACACTACAGAACCCCGTCCCCTGCGCCCGAGAGCCTCATGCCATAACATAATACGTCCCGTTTACAACACATGTATAAAAGCTGCAAAAATTTTTTTTTAATAAAAATCACAATTTGTGCAGATAAGCTCACTAGCTAGCAAACACCTAACAAGGCAGCAGGCCAGGAAGCCTCTGCACAGCTGGATTATAAGTGTATTTATTAGTGCTGTTGATTACCAGCATGACCTGTATTGTCCTATGAAAACATCAACATGCAGTACTTCTGAAATAACAGTGACTTTGATTTAAAGTGGGCGAGGCTTGCATAAGCTGATGTTTGTATGTTTCAGTGTTATTTTTCACCTTGTATTTATCTACGATCGGTAACCTGACTGGTCCGTCACTGGATCTGCTGAAATTTGGCAAACTGTCCAGGTGTGGAATGAACGGTAATCCTCTGTAAGTACACACACACGTTATTCATCACAAAAAAGATGACGATGAATAGTATCAGTGCATTATATAACACGACAACATTCAGGGTGTGTAATGTATCAGAACTGCCGTTACGGCCAACCAATTAACCGATCAGATTTGAGACGTGTGTATTCTCGACTCACGTGTACCAGGAGCACTGCTCCGCCGGTTCTTTCAGGTTGGCCCCTGTCAGTCCTGAACATGGCATGAAATGAATGTCTTTCCTAGGGTTGAATCCCACCTTCTTCAAAAATGGCACCAGTTTTTCCTTACACTCCTCGTATCTGTGAAGAAATGTTCGCGCCAGCGATGAAATGACGCCTCTTAATGAAATTAAAACTCCTTCGTCCTTATTATAAAGATACGGGTGTATGACGAAGTGGTACTGGAAACCAGATCTGACCTCTCCAGACTCCAGTTCACAGTGGGGTCGTCCATTTTGTTCACGAGGACGATCAGGTGTTTGACTCCGGCCGTTTTGGCCAGCATGGCGTGCTCTCGCGTCTGGCCTCCTTTCTCAAACCCTGTCTCGAACTCACCTTTACGCGCTGAAATCACCTGTGGGACATTTTGCAGACGTAAATAATATATACAAGCTTTAGGCCATGTTGTGGACATCTCACCATCACAAGTCCTTGTTAAACACTTCGTTCGATGTTACTCACAATACGATCTTTGAAATTTAGTCCTAAGTGAAGCCTGGTCATTCCTGTGCATCATGAAATGACTTACCAGCACCGCCAAATCAGCTTGCGATGCTCCGCCGATCATGTTAGGGACAAAGCTCTTGTGTCCCGGCGCATCCAGGATGGTGAAGTGCTTCTTCTCCGTCTCGAAATACGCCCGGCCCACCTCCACGGTTTTACCCTTATCCCTCTCCTCCTGATTTGTATCAAGGGCCCAGGACAGGTACCTGAACACCACACACACAAATTATTCATTTTATAAATGTAGCAGCTGGTAAAACCCTGGAAAGCGGTTAATGCTAATTCTTTGTCTCTGATTAGTTGGACGGGGGATAATTTTATACATTAGTGCACTCGTTGTACGTTTCAGAATAGTAACAGCTCACTCACAGGGATGTGTACTGCAGAAAATCCATGCAATCTAATATACAATTAAACTAATAATGAATAGTTAATTTGGGAAGTTTATTTGGAATTTAGTCTCCAGCATCAGTCTTAACATGACAAACTGCTGCATTCATTTATTTTTGTCTGGATACAACCTGGATAGCTTCTAGAACAGGTGAGCAAAGGTTTCACAACATTTAATAAAAACTAAAATAGATTTTTTAAAAAAATGGATATTGTGGAATTCTTTAATAAAAAAAAAAACTGCTGTGGTACAAGTGGAATAATATACTGCATGACATGCTGACATAGGTCTATAATCAGCTTCAAGCTAGTTCCAGTTGCTCCATTTCACATCAGGTTGAATGACCCCATCCTGACCTCTATGAGTTTCCTAAAACCGCACACCAGTGTGTTTATGTTTAATTCCATACAAAGCAAAACAATTTAAATTACCAAGTTTCCCTGTTCTTCTCCTTGGCCTCCCTTTCGTATTTCTCCAGAGTTCGTTTCTCCACCATGCCTGTTAAATACCTGCAAAGGTGCAAACAAAGCACAGCAAAAGGTTTTGAGGTCGAGAGAAGTCCCAGACACGAGCCATGAACACACACACACCTCTATAATTCTTTATAAATGCTCCTAAACTCCATACAGCCCAACAGCCCCATCTGCTGACCACTAAGAGAATGTAACTACAATGCAAAATACATAGAAAGAACTTCTTTTTCATTCTATCAGGAGTGGTGCAACATGAGCCCCAAAAAGGAGGCAAGGAGGCAGTGACATCGATCTTGGTTTCTTAAAAAGTTTAAAGACTGACATGACAACACATTTATAAAAGGTGTCACATAAAAAAAAGACATAACATGAGAAACCGGGCAGCTACTCACATGATCTGTCCTCCAATGGTGGATTTGCCAGCGTCTGGAAGTACAAGTTATGATACAGAGTGAGAAGAGAATGAAGATGAATTACAACTTGTTATAACTGTATGACAGGACATTCTGTTGTGCGTGGAAAAAAAAAAACCTCACTGGAGTCGACATGGGGAAAAAAGGGGGATACCGAGACACCGAATTTAAACATCATGAATACAAGCACTAAGAAACTTGTGCGAATTAAACGTGTACGATCCATAAAAACAATAACGACTCTTTTCACTAGTGCCGTCAGGACATCCATCACAGCACTGTGTGTGGGTGTGTAGGTGTGTGGGTATTCTCCATAATAAAAGACCCACATGACCAGCATGTACACACAAGTCTGTAACGAACGTCTGAACTGATTTTATATACATAAAATGAACAGAAGTAGATCTGTTTGGGGGGGAACAAGTCTCACAGGTTCAAATAGATAAGAAGGTCCTTCAGAGTATCTACCTGATCCTTTTGTTGATATCCAAAGAAACTAAATCAACATATACAATATTTCATGAAATATATACTATGGACTGGTAAAAATTATTAGCTGAATAATTTCATATTGAAGAAAAATTATTCCTAAGGATTAAGCCACGCCCACTTCCACTCAAATCCAGAAATGAATATTGAACATTGTTATAGGTTGCATTTACGTTTGCCCTCTAGAAGTGCTACCGTACCTCTTCATCTGTCCAAGCTGCTTACCCGTCTTTTCCCGCCCCTGTCCACCCCTCCTCCCTTCTCTTATCTATCCATCCACCTACCTTACCTGCATCATCGGTCTCCGTCACAGGAAATTTTGTTAAACAAACATTTAAAATCCAATTTAAAAAAAAAAAAAAAAAAAACTCAGTGTCCCTGCCTCTTCACACCGCCTTCATTCCTTCCACTAAGCAACAGCGGGAGACGTTTCCTCTCCTCCGTCACTGCCTGGCCCTTATTATGACACTCTCACTGACCAGAAAAACAAGCTCCAACCGTGTCGGTCCGGGCCTCAAAAAAGCGGTTAGGTCTCTCTTACTGCATTTCCTGACTGTTGTGTTTCACACACAAACACAGGTGGAGAGCGAGATCTCCAAACACTTGTCGAAACATAACTGACATGCAGCACAAACAGGCCTTTTCCCACGGGCACGACACGGTATTCCTTAAGTACTGACGTTCATCGCTCTTATCTGCGGCCAAGGACTTTTTATTTTCTCTCCAAGTCTCTGGCGTGAAAACATTTCTTCCCAAAGACTTAACACCACACCACTAGCCAAAAGAACCACATTCACTCATTCTGCACCAAAACTCACACATGAACTCCTTCTACGACCATATTTACTGTAAATCCTGTCAGAAACCCATCGTTAACCCTCTCATATCTACAAAACTCCAAAGTGATGTTTATCGTTCCCAGACTGCCAAATTAACAGGAATTTAGTCATAAGGTGTTTGAAAACTGCGGCTCGTCGATATAATAGAGGACTGATATTATGATGCAATTTAACACGATACAATGTCGTATGATACTGCAGATATCGTGACACTGTTTGTAAAAGGGTTTTGTTTTTTATTTCTACCCAATATCACAGGAAAAGCATTTGATATCACTAGACAAACATAGCTTTGAATTGATTTCTCTTCTTACTTTCCAACAACTGCATACTGCTACGAGGTTTAGTTCCTTATAAGTCAGCTCTGATCTGTTACATCATGATTTCTGATAATAACAATGTATTGTTACTGACTTGTATAATCCAGGAAATACGGTAATGACACACAGTACAAGCGTACTCACCCACATGACCGATGAAGACCACATTGACGTGCTCCTTCTTGGGCGCGTTCGGCTGGATGGGAGTCATTTTTGGTGTCGGCGATTCTTCGTCTTCCTCTATTACCTCCTCCTGGAGAGAGTCTTCCTCTCCTCCTTTCTGCTCCCAGCTCTCTTCGTCCGCCGCTGTCTCTCCTTCTCCGGAGCCATTCTCCATGGGCGGAGCTACTGCAGTGTCACACAAACACACCGTACACGTTACTGTTTACACACGCAACACACCTGACACCCATCGCTTGTCACTTCCGGGGAGACATCGCTTACAGTCGAAAACTTAGAGCTGTGCAGTAAAGAGAGCACCGTTAAAAACAGCGTGTGAGAAGACATTAGGTTTAAAGTCCTCCGTGAAACTCCATGAAAGCTGATACAGTAGTTCGTAGCTTGAATCCGGGTTTACATGCTGATTAATGTTATGATTTAGTAATACAGAAAGGAAAAAAGTGTTAAAGCCTTACTTACCCGCCAGTTCTGAGACCTCTATACGGTCATCTTTCTCCCGAACTGTGAGGAGAAAGAAAAACACACGTGTTCATCAAGAAACTATATTTATATGTGAAAACGCACTCCAAAAAAAAAGCTGGTTGGCGGATTTGGCGACTCGATATTTTAAGAATGAGATTACGGCGTTGAGGTTAATGCATGAATGAAACCACCCCAGAAAGTTTCCAGGATAATACAATGCAGCATACAGCACGAACGCCCTTAAGGTGGCGCTATTAGGATTTTATAAACATTACCATGTCCTTAGTCGTCCATGTTTAAATGAATAATCTGAGGTACAGTTCAAGTTACGTACTCAAAGCTAAGGTGACAAGCTCGTTCAGATGTCTTTTGCACTATATAGCGAGCAAATCGTGGCAGTTACCTTGTATTGTTTGTGTAAGCCGGATACGAGCCTTCTCCAAATAAACTACACCAAGGACTTAAATTGCCAAAAAGTGTGAATGAGGCGCACCTTGGAATTTCCCAGTCTACAAAAGGGGAGAAAGCACCGACCTTGGAATCTTAACACAAGTTTACTACTATTTCACATTTTGATGTCAAAAATCAAAGTGGCCGCTCACTCCGCAGACAAGGCAAAAGTTCCCCTTCCCTGCTTTTAAATTAATTTGGGTTTAGATCGGTTAAAATACATACAGAACATGGTTAACTCTATAACACTGCACGCATTAATCACTGTACTGAGAATGCGATCATCAGCATTAGCATTACCGCTCGCTTAACTAGCATTAGTCGGGTGGATTGTTGCTGAGCTACTTGTTATCTCTGGAGATCTCTAGAATAGAGAAACAACATCCACTCAGATCTGTACTTTAAAAAGTGGTGAGGGGCAGCGGTGGCTCAGTTGTCAGGGCTCTTGGTGACTGATAAAGGTTTGCAGTTTAAGCCCCAGTACCACCAAGCAGCCACTGCTGGGCCCTTGAGCAAGACCCGGAACCCTCAATTGATAAGTTGTATAAAAATGTAAGTGGCTCTGGAGGGCGTCTACCAAATGCCATAAATGTAACGTAAATGTAAAAGTGCAGATGAAGTGGCTTTTTTCCCCCCCAAGGTTTCCATGGAACCCCCTGACATGGGCAACAATGCTGAAGATTACCACTTACAAGTCACCACGAACACAGCACGAGTGTGAGAACGTGAGAGACGTCACATCCAGAGTTTAGTCCCGCATTACACACAGTAATGCTGGCACATGCTACGGATTCACCGTGACCCTGACCAGAATAAAACACGCTCCGAAGATAAAAAATAATAATAAAACAAGTTAAACGCGGCATTTCAGTTTTATCTGTGTTTATATTTGTCGAACTGGTCTATACATTTATCTAAAGCCCTTCAGTGTTGTTGAAGGTGGCCGCTCAACCGTGCTGAGATTCCACTCCGTAACAGCAAAAGCATAACACTAACCTATTGATAATGCCACCTTTCAAAACCAGTGATGTCATTTGAACTCTACAATAACAAAAAGAAGAAACTATGAAGAAGCGATAAAAACACTACGTTCTTGGTGCTTAAACTAACTGAAATGTCAAAGGTTAAAGGTTAACGGTCAAACACACAAATCATGTCCCGCGTATTGTTTTCAGGCACCTGATTCACTGTGAAACTAGCCCGAGCCTTTCCGACATCTCAGAAACATGACCACTAAACGTCACCATGGAGCTGAATGCTGTGCCCAGTTGCTGTGTCAGTCCTTTTATTTTATTTTCCTTGACTAGAAAGGCTGCAATAACATAACTTCCACCTCATGACGGGCCTGAAATGACAAATTTTCTGGCTTAGGATCTTATTTTTCATAGGAAATAACAAAAAACAGCAACAGCATGGACCAAATC
This sequence comes from Neosilurus hyrtlii, assembly GCA_028564935.1. Lineage (NCBI taxonomy): Eukaryota > Metazoa > Chordata > Actinopteri > Siluriformes > Plotosidae > Neosilurus > Neosilurus hyrtlii. Next base: position 23,914,651 of record JAOUQZ010000024.1, on the reverse strand, counting down.
TGACAGGAGGATTGAAAAGCCCACAAATGCTTTTTAAACAAAAATGGACAGTAACCATGTTTGAACAGGTAAAACGGTGCTTTGCGACTATTCTTAAACCTTATTTGGATGCGATTACTTTCACACGAGCTCATGCCCTGTTTGGCAGAGCCTGGGCTGTGATTTTCTCCCTATTTATGATGATATTTCCTCCATCTACACCCAAGATAATACTTTTTAGCATAGAGGAAAAAATTTGTCATCCTGATACACAGACATCTATAAACTTCCTATGAATGTTGCTGCATTTATTCTTGTATAAAGTGCATCCCTAAATATTAAACACTTTCTGTACAACAAGAGTGAAAAAACTAACACCCCCATAAGATCCTAAAGGTGCTACTTTATATTATTTTTTCTATTACGTGGCTTATTTATATACTGGATCCTGATTGGCCAGACGGGACATCAGGCAGTCGGTTGCCATGAAGAACGTCATTAGCAGAAGTAAAATAAGTTTTAAATCAATATTTTGTACGCACTGGTGTAATAGGTGGTATAATGTACCCCTTCAGAGAAACACAAAACCTGACCCCCTGTAATCGAATAACCTGAATCTTTAAAACAAAACAAAAAAAAAACACATTTATTACTTATAGAGGGGGGAAAACATGATAAAATGCAGTTTGTAAATTCAGTGAGAAACAAACAAAAAGGATCAATTTATATATATACATATTGTCGTTTTAAAAATGGAGAAAATTAACACACAATATTTTTGTCTTTCCTGCAACCTGCAGAATTTACTATCCCACTAGTCTGGCTACACAAATCAGTCACGTGACCAGCATTATTTATTAATTAATCCCGGCTTGCACTTTAATCCGGATTTTAACACATAGCTGGAGGCAGAAGTAATGGCACCCACACCCTCTGTAGTGCCTTTTCTGTCCAACAGGAAGCCATTTAACCACCCGGGATTTACTTTTCTACTAATCACACACCTCACACCACCACCACGAATCACTGTACTGACCGGTCAGACAGGTGTGGTGTGGTACAGGTGTTGTTGTTTCCCGACATCTGGTTATATAAAAAAGCGCCTGAGAAAAGAGACTCGGTGTGTAAAGTACCGTTAGCTAGTTAGCCGACTTCAACACGTGTGATGATTTGCGGTTGCACTTGTGGAGATTATAAAAAAATTCAAATAACTCAATAACAATAAAGTAGTAGAAGTCTGACTGCTGGTCGTTTGTGTTGAAATTTGTAAAAATTCTGTCAAGTTAGCATCCGTGCTACAGACAGCGTGGTTAGCTTGTCTTCTCACAAGGTGAGAGAACTTTAAACTGTTAACTCCTTCCTCATACTGGGTTAGCTTAGCATAGCGTAGCATAGCACAGAAAGCTAACAAGCGGAACAACAAAAAAATTACAAGTAGCTTAGCTAGCTAAACGTGACCGCTGGAAAAGTTTACCAGCTACAGGGGCGATGGTTTCCGCGGGTGTTTTCTGGAGATAGCCGGGGACAAACTCGGCCGCGTTGATGTTCGGAATGAACGGCTTGGCGTTGACGTTGAGGCCGCTGAAGGAGTCGTTGAGGCCGGTGTGAGTGCTGACCGGGGCCTCGCTGCCCTCATCCTCCTGTTCCCACGAATCCGGGGCAGCGTCTCGCGCTGGCTCCATTGGCGCGCGCGAAGGGGGGGAAGCTGAAACTGTTTGTCTTTTAACACAAATGTGTAAATTTTTATGTATATATCACGAAGAAAAGACAACGCAAGGTCCCCGTTCGGTTCCAATCCCTGTTAATAAAGTAACCCTGGTAAAACTTCTCCTTATTTTAGGCAGCCCCCCTTCACGTTATTCTGAACTAAAACAGCCGGTCTCGCTTCACGCGCGAGAGGGGGAAAAAAGGGAGACTCGACTCAGCACTAGCTCCGGACGAATCCTCGTGTGTGTGTATGTGGTGACGTCATTCGTAACCGACGTGCAACGGCATTCTGGGAAATCGAGTCCTATCTCTCCCCCACCCATACTTTACTTACAAAATCCTTAGCCGTGAAGACAGTTTAATAAAAACTACATTTCCCTATTTTCCCGTTGTTCTTAAAGGAGAAGTTAGGTAGCTGTGTGGCTGAGCAGTTTCTTAAAGGGGTATACTGATCATTATTAAACTGTTTTATGCATAATTTAATTACAGTGATAAATGAGTATAAATGAATCTAATTGATTCTGTCTCATTTCAGATAAACCCTATTCCTTTTTACCCCTTGTCATTGGCTTGGCGGGCGGGCGGGCGGCGTGACAATAACTTTGGCCCGGCCATTGCTCGGATTATATACAGGCCAGCTTTCTGAAATTTTGCATAAGCACTCCCTATGACCTGAAACTGTGCATGAGTTAGCTAATTTGCAAATGTGACCTTTGACCTTGGCACAGTGACCTTGAACACATAAAGATTGTCGGGCCATTGATTGGCTCCTATGTACGATAGCTTTCTGAAATTTTGCATAGGCACTGCCTATGACCTAAAGCTGTGCGTAGGGTGAATTTATAAAATTTTGATTGTCCAAAACTGTTCGTATAGCGGATGGCTTTTGTCCCCCGTGCGCTTGAGGCATCCTGGCTGAGGGGTTACGACGTTCTATAGAATTTCTTTTTTTCTTCTGATTCAGGGCTGAATCAACTTTAACCCTGGAGGGAATCCATTCATTCATTCATTTTCTTAATCCTAATTAGGGTCACTGGGAGGCTGGCACCCATCTCAGCCGACTCTGGGCGAGGGCACAGTGGAGGAAAAAAATAAGTAAAGCTTCCCTGCTTTTCCCAGCTTCGGTCTGGAGCAAAAGACTGAAAGATTAACACTGAGTTTTCTTTTCACTGCATTTCTCCCACAGATTTTCCACCTTCATTTGTATCACCTGTCTTGTTAGTTAAATTATCCGTTTAACAAGTTCATGTCCTGTGTGGCCCTTGGTGTTTGGTGTTGATTTGCTCAACAAAACTTTGTCTGTCTACCTGAGTTAGACTGTGAGTTTTTATTATTCTGTGCGAGTCTTAGCAGTGGTACATGAGCTTCTATTTTTTTGGGTTTCAGTTTTGTTATTGCTCAAGCTGTATGTAACAGCCAATCAGCATCAAGTTTGCAATGGGGTACAGGTAAGGGACAACCGTCAAAGTCATGTTCTATGCATATGGGGCACTGCTTAATTACCTGTTAGGTAATTAGCTCTTAAATCATCCTGAATGTGTCTAACCTGAACATTGTTCTGGACTGGCCTCCGTGAACCACTCATGTCTAAGCAAGTCATCCAAAGTCGGACGTGATTCTGGGTTGAGCTCCAGGCACCACATCATCAAATTGAAGCATTCTAATCACACACAAATGCAAAGTTTATTCATTGTAAAGTATGTCATCTGTTAGATACAGCTTTGATATGTTATGTTACATTATATTATATTATAATTATAAAACATTGTTATATGTTACCCAGTCTGGCAAAATGAGTCACAGTGACCAAAAATTCAAAACTGAGTTAGCCATACCATTTAAAAGAGGAGACTCTAAGCTTTAAAATGGTATGGCTAACTCAATTTTGAATTTCTGGTCACTGTGACTCATTTTGCCAGACTGGGTCACATATTATGTTACACATGGGAATGTTTCTCACCTTGCGACATCTTCGTATCTATTTCCAGGTGTCCATGAAAAATGCTTTCTTCTGAATCAAAGGGGCACTCTCCTTTGAGTAAGGTAAACAGGAGCACCCCCAAACCCCAGACAGTAGTAGGAATGCCCTTGCACATTTCATCTATATAACACTCAGGAGGGGCAAATTCCTCTGTGCCTGAGTGTAAAAGAGAGAAAAAGCACTGTCAAGTACTGTCACAAAAATATACAGTATACAGAGGGGGTAGAAAATAATCACCCCGTCCAAATATTCACACTTTGCATCCTGAAATAAAGGCACACGCAGAATTTGTTTCCAGGTATATTTACTCACGACAACTTATAACAACCAACCATCTGGCTTATTGCCAGATGTACTTTCTGGCACTGAGGCTTTGTTGTCACATACATACAATGACCGTTCCCTGCCAAAAACTCCTGTAATTGCTTCACAGTAACTGTTTGCCTCTTGGTAACCTCTCTGACCAGTTTCCTTATCATTCTTCCACTCAGTTTGGAGAGATAGCCTGACCTGGGAAAGGTCCTGGTAGTACGAAACATTTCACACTTTCTGATCATGGACTTTTCTGTGTTCCTAAAGATTGATAAACCTTGAAATTTTTGCATCCATCTTAGACTTGTCCCTGTCCTCAACGTTCCTTGCCACCCATAGCTGGAAATCTAACTGGAAAAATATATTTTGTGTATGTCTTTATTTCAGTATGTACTCCATCTAATATATACTACATGGGATACTACATGCCGCGATCTGATTGGTCCACAAACTTGGAGAAATAAAATATGATTCTGGGAGGATAATGCTTAAATCTAAACAGTTTGTACCAGTCTCTTGGAAGAGTCGCCATCATCAGTATCAAGCCGTATACAAGAAGTATTCTGCCTCATCTGCAGTGAGTAATTGTCAGAAATGTTAAAAGCGTATTCTCCAGTGAAGGTGAATGAACTTACCTGTATACTTGTCGAACGGGCTGTCCTGAAGCAGTGCACCACAGCCGAAA
>JAOUQZ010000024.1:23884582-23894582 GCA_028564935.1 Neosilurus hyrtlii | reverse complement strand
CATAGCGGGTGTGAATGACCAGGCGACACACCCTCAGCAGCCCGTCACGCTCGTCCTCGTGGAAATACGCCGAGCCGTTCTCATATCTGTGACGACCCACGCGGAATTATAACCACACCCTTTATAATTACAATTAAAGCATTCCATTTCTTTTACATATTAAACTGTAAGCCATACATGCAAATATATTTAAATTACTGTTAATAATAATAAAACTATCAAAAAATCAAATATGCCACAAAATGATGTACAGTTTACACACAAAATAAATAATAATAATAATAATAACAACAACAACAATCCAACTATTCTGAACTAAAACAGGGTTTTCACTTTATATATGATTACTTCATGTGACGGCTTGAAATCAAAGTAATATTTATATTATTTTAATAAGTGTAATAATGTGCTGACTTCAACCAGGGACAATCCCACATGAATAAGAAAACCCAAAACTGTGAGATTAGTAAGAATATCAGGTTAAAATCCTATAATATATGAGGACGGTGACGGTGATGACGGTGATGAGAATGGTGATGAAAGTGATTCAATCTCCACTGCCCCCACTGTTGGGCCCTTGAGCAAGGCCCTTAACCCTCAACTGCTCAGTTGTATAAAAATGACCCTTCTAAGTGGCTCTGGATTAGAGCTAATTGCTGTAGTTGTGAATGATGATGGTGATGATGATGATGGTGATGATGAGGGAGCATACCTGAAGAGTCTGCAGAGCCAGAGTGTGGTGTCTGACAGGATGCGTGTGGTCAGTTTTCTCACACGGTCTTTATCCAGGATGGAGATGTACGCAGCCAGGCTGTGACCCAGTAAGGCCATGTGACCCTGCTCTCCAACACACTGCATTCTGCTATGGAAACACACACACACACACACACACACACACACACACACACACACACACACACACACATATTTGTACGCCAAAACATACAGTGATGGGTTTATCATTAACCGCCTTATCATCACTTAGCTGTATGTGTGTGCTTGTGTGTGTATAAAGTAGAAACAGACAGGATGTGTGTGTTTTATTTTGTGTGTGTGTGTGTGTGTGTGTGAGTGTGAGTGTGTGTAGCCGGATGGAGCAGGGATACGTGAGTGTGTGTGTTTGTGTGTGTCTATGTATGGAACAAGGCCTATGTGAGCGTGTGTGAAAATGGAGCAGGGACAGGTGTGTGTGTGTGTGTGTGTGTGTGTGTGTGTGTGTGTGTGTGTGTGTGTGTGTGTGTGTGTTTAATGCATCACTGCATTAATGCATCATCTTTGATGACAGCGCTGAATGCTGGATGCAGCTCCTCACCGGTGTCCCTGTTTGTCCTCGTCATCGTGCATGAGGTTCTGGACGAGCTGCAGGATCGTCACAAAATTCTGCCCACTAGAACGAGACACGAGAGAATCAAAGTGAGCGAGGAAGGACAAACCCGATAACCTTCAGCCATTTATTCCACGACAGAACAGAGAGGAACTCGCATTATGGACATTCACACACACACAGAGTGAACTCTGAAGAGCTTCATCACTCAGGGCTCAGACGCACTTACTCTCCCTGTAACGGTCCCGGAATGTCTCTCCAGCTGAGCTGCTGTCTCTCTGCGTCCGGTGCCGCCTCTCTACAGAACACAAACGTTTCACACTTACATTTAACTTTGAACTTTTACAGATGTTTTAAATTCAAATATAGGTTTATTATAGATCTCTCCAACCCAGCTCGAATTGTTAACTCCGCCCAAAACGTTGAAGTATAATCACAGAAGTCTGTTTGTCTGAAAACAAAATCCTGACCACATCCGACATAGATAATTTTCGCCCCTCTAATTTTTACCTCCCGCCCATAAAGTGTCTTGGGAGCTATGGGAATGGGTTTTGTCCGTCTGTCCATCACACTTTAGTTTCCGGACATTTACTTGCTGCGAGCTGAAGCTGGGGCTTTCAAACTTGGTTTGCTGGCTCACTGCTATCAATGCCAGGATGAGTTTGTGTGTGAGTGACCTTGACCTTTTAAACTTTTCAAGGTCACAGAGGCAAAACCGTATATTAGGTTTCCGGACATTTACTTGGTGCGCGCTGAAGCTGGGGGTTTCAAACTTGCTATGCTTGCTCCATACTGGCATATTATGAAATGGTCCATTCGGCGAAAGCGTCTGGACCCGTGTGGTCAATTTTTTCTTTTGTTCTGACCTAGCTAAGTCACGTGCCAAACTACGCACTCGTATACGTGTTAGCCTGCTGTGAATGTAGCAGCTCACACGAACACTGTATGAATTTTTGTTCTTAATAGAATTTGCGCCAACATTATTGAAGTATTTCTGATAAGCCTCCGGACGGGCTAGCAAGCTGACTTTAGCTTGGTTTTCCACTAGATCACACTTTTATTTTGAATATAATAAAAGTACTATATAACAATATTTCTGACTATTAAATTGTTGCAAGAGAAATAAAAAACTTACAGCTGGCCACGTTCCAAAATCTTCATGGCATCAGAGAGGTGATTCCCCATTTCAGTAAGCGTCGAATCCATCTGCAATCACACAGGTGACATTCAGTCATTCATTCTCTAAGCTGCATAATCCTCAAAGGGTCGCGGGGAGGCCGGGGCCTATCTCAGCTGACTCTGGGCGAGGGCGGGGTACACCCTGGACAGCACGCCAGGCCATCGCAGGGCAACACACTCACACTCACACACACACAACCATTCACTCTCACTCTCATACCTGGGGGCGATTTGGAACCGCCAGTCAGCCTACTGTGCTACATGTTTGTATTTGGACTGTGGGAGGAAACCGGAGTACCCAGAGGAAACCCATGCAAGCATGGTAAGAACATGCTATGAGGTAAATTTAACCTACCTGGGGACAAGGATAACCGGAGGAGTAGCACCTTTCTGGTCGGCCTACAACAACTTGGGAGTCCAAGATTGGTCTCCCCATATCCAGCACCATGCGACAGCCAATTCGTCACCAGCAAGCACTCACTCCGTCTAGCCTCTTACATGGTGAAGACCGTCTGCAGTGGCTTAGCGCCGTCCCTAGTTTTGTAGAACGCGGCGCATCTAGGGGAGCAAACCCCGATAAAATAAGCCAACGCATTGTTGGTTTGTCAGTGTGACGAGCTGCCATCCCGCAGCTGTAGGTTGACCATCTTAACGCATCTCACTGTAATGTTGCATTAGCAGCTCGGCTGACGCCGCACTGAGAACTTGAGTAAGTTTAACCTTCTCAGGGTTTCCTAAACTTGTTCAGCCGTTTGAAAAAAATTTAATTAAAAAAAAAAAAAAGAAAGCGTATAAACTGAGCAACAAGCAGGACTGGTTATATGACATTTCAGAAAAATAATTCAACGTCAGCAACGGCACCAGCGGTACAATGAGGCAGAGTTACTGTTACCATCCCAAAGCTTATTATCATCAGCACAGCAATTACATATTAATTAATAACACCTCAGAGTTTCTATTCTGATTACAGTTACATTCAACGCAGTGGATCAGCCACAGTACAAGTCTTTATTCTTCTTTAGTTAATGAATACGACAAAAATAAACAAATACACTTAATATATACATTTTGATGTGGCGGCACGGTGGTGTAGTGATTAGCATGTCCGCCTCACAGCAAGAAGGTCCTGGGTTCAAGTCCCGGGAATTTCTGTATAGAGTTTGCATGTCAGAATCAGAATCCTTTATTGATGCCGGAGGAAACTGTGCACAACTGTGCTCCCTGTGCTTGCATGGGTTTCCTCCAGGTACCCGGGTTTCCTCCTACAGTCCAAAGACATGCACATTGGGTTAACTGGCTGGTCCAAATCACCCCTAGGTGTGAGTGTGAATGCCCCTGAATAGATATTCCATACAAATATCCTACAAGTGGTTGTCACTGTCGCCTCACAGGAAGAAGGTTCTGGGTTCGGATTTCAGCCAAGGGCTTTTCCTGTGTGCATGTTCTCCCTCTGCTTGCATAGGTTTCCTCCAAGTATTCTAGTTTCCTCTGAATGCCCAAAAACATGCAGATTAATCAAATGGCTGCTCTAAGTTGCCCATAGGTGTAAATATCGGGGTAAAAAGATGTTTGTGTATGTGTGGATGTGTGCGTTAGGGTGTGTGATAGACCCCGCCTCTCATCCAGCTGGGATTGGCTCCTACAACCCTGATGGATCCCAGCTCTCTCTGGACGTGTCCGACATATCAATAGCAGTGGAGATGATCATGAATATTTCGATAGAGAGTAATTATAAATATAGAATATTTATACACGTCTCTGAACTTGTGCTTGTGAAAAAAAAAGTCGACTTTTGTTTACTGTGCTAGCAGAAACGACAACTACCATTAGAGAACATTAATCTACATGCACTGACCAATCAGCATCAAGGATTCAATTCCAGAATGTTATTTTAGCTGTGTGAAAATTAAAAGAATTTAACCGGCACCTCTTCTCTTTGTCTGATATGAGCCGCGTTGCACTGAAGCCACCAAGCAGGAAAAAAAAAGCAGGTTCACCAGCAAGCAAACTACAATTTCGGGTGTAGGAGTGGCTGTGTAAAGCCAAGGACGCTGAATAAACATCGTCAACCAGGATCTTCCTCGTGTCCTCGAACGTTTATCAAACGAACAAAACAGAGCGGAACGGAAATAAACACTGGAGTAAGTGTGATTTCTCAGCACAGGCGGTTTTAATATACTTTTTTAAAGCAAAATCACTACGGCTGCATGGTGTGATGAGGGATTAGGGGTCCAAGCACCTAATGACAGAATACTCAAGAGGAGTCAAAACATCAGGAATAATCTTAAACATGCACAAAGCAACAGGGTTACCTCATGTCTACATCACTGAGAAAGCTGTAACTCAGTACTGGTTGTATGAATTTGCACGACAGTAGAATGGCATACAGTATGTAGGGGAAAGGGGGCGGGGCTATAGTCAAACAGGATACGCAAGTCTGACAAAAATTATTTCTAAAATGTATAATTTTATAATTAATTATTAATTAATCAGGTAATTAATTAAAAAATGATAAATGCTGCTAATTAATTTTGGCCCAGCTTTAACTGTTTCTATTTGTTTCCCAAACAAAGACTGCCATCACTCTCTTACTATTTCTTTTTAAAAAGCATGTAGAGATCCATGTTAGCATTCTCCCACCAATGGCACTTGGAAGAAACTATCTTAGAAACTGTAATACTAATCAACATTTCAATCGTTTTCGGGTTTGGCTCGTGGCTCATAATTACACTAACAACCCCCGTCCTTGCTCAAGGGCCCAACAGTTGTAACTTGGTGGTATTGGAGCTTAAACCCCCAATTTTCTGTTGAGTAAGCCAGAACCTTAACCACCGAGCCATCACTGCCCTTCCACCCTACCTGCACTGCTATAAGCTATACAAGACCGATACAAGCCATACTACTGACCAGTCCAGCTTGGTCTGCCAAGACAAAAGGTCAAGCTGGTCAAAATGGTGCTTCATCTGTATCTGCTGGGAAATACCTAAAATTTATGAATGCACCCAGGGAGTGCAAACCTCCACCAAGCCCAGAAATTACCCATATGACCCAAAATGTCTAAATTCGTTCTATCGCACAATGTTAAAGAGCTCATTTTTCAAATTTCTGGACCCAGAATTTGATTCCCAAATTCAAATGGAGTGTTCCTTATCCTAAACCCAGCACCTGGTAGGAGTTTCATGAAAATTCCTACATGCATTTCGAACTGCTTCATCAGAGGGAATAAACATTTCATATTCATTACTCTTTCCCTCTCTATTACCGCTTTCAAGCGATCTTTCCTGGTTAGGTGCTCAGTAAATCCAAAGCCTACCCCAGAAAACAATAACTGTGACGCAGGTGTACACGCTGGTTCGGGTCTCAATCCATGGTATGACCCCGTCCACACCTACGTACTCCTTCGATCTGTTTGCCGGGTCACTAAACCAAGCTGTTAATGAAACCAGAGAACCCAGTGAAGCCCACATGCTACCAGTCTGACCAGCTCGGCCTGCATTTTGGCAGCTTGGACCGACCTGCATTTTTCAGCAGGGTGTATAGACCTTAGATCTTATGGCGTTATCCTACAGCACAGACCTCATTGTTTTACCTTTTTTTTTTTTAAAACATAAACAGATTGAGCAAATGCGGAAAAAACGGATTTCTTACAACTGAAAAACAACACGAATCTCCCCACAAAAGAATTGCGATACACAACAGAATCGATCCCCCCGTCATTATCGATTACGTTTATTTTGTATTATCGTTTTCCGAGCACAGTCTACACTTGAATCTGGGCGAGGTATTGTCAAGCTTAAACAGTGGGGTTTTCATTCATATTTATCACTATTAGGATCGTGAGGAGGCTGAAGCCTATATCAGCAAACCTTGCTCAAAGACCGGGTACACCCTGAACAGCTCCCGGTCCATCACAAGCCCAACACACACACACACACACAACCATTTTCACTCATACATAGGGGCAATTTGGAAGACAAGTGGGCGGTGGTGGCTCAGTGGTTAAGACCCTGGCTTACTAAGCCGAAGGTTGGGGGATTCAAGCCCCGGTACCACAAAGCGGCCACTGTTGGGCCCTTGAACAAGGCCCTTAACCCTTAATTGCTCTGGATAAGGGAGCATCTGCCAGATGCCATGCATGTAAATCGAATAGCCAGTTAGCTAAATGTGCATGTATTTATATCTCATGGTATGATGTTCTTTTATTTAGCAATAAGACAACAGATGTTTTTGTTTGTGTTTGTTTAAAGGGCCTAGTGACGTCACTCATCACGATACTAACATCATATGATTATATCGCCCATCCTACCAGCTCATTAAACACACACACACACACACACACACACACACACACACACACACACACACACACACACACCTCTCTGGGTCTCTTCCTTAGCCACCTGCAGGCTAATCTAGACCTGGTAAGTCATGTTATTGAAGGGAAAGTCATCCATCCATTTCATACCTTTCAGAATTAAACCTTCCTCGGCAAACTGCAGGATAATGAAGCGGGTCTTCTCTTCCTTCCACAGAAAAACAACAACAACATAAAGGTGTATTTATACTTAAAAAAAGACACTATTCCGCGTCTCCCTCTCTCCCTCCTCTCTCTGCTAATTTGTGTAGAGAAATGTTGACCCTACTTCCTGGTGTGCTGGCAGCTCTGACGTCAGCACGTACAGGGCACGCCCCCATGTCGCGAGCCCGTCAGAAATGTACACATAGGCATTTTATTTGCTTGTTTGTTTGTCTAGGTTTTGTCGAAAAGCTAACAGAACGCTTTTTTTACTCAAAACAGAATGCAAAAACACACCCAGGCGATAGTTCCAGTTGTATTTTAAACTTCCTCCTAAAGCAGATGACATGCAAATTAGTTTTATTTATCATTAATAAACATGAGCTCATTTGCATATCACAGAAATTGTCACTGCTGTATCTTGTTTCGTTTTGTTTTGTTTGTTTCGTTCTCTCGCTAATTTCCCAAACCGCTTAATCCTACTAGGGTTGCGGGGAGGCTGACCCGACGTATCAGCCGCCACTGGGTGACGGCGGTGTAGACCTTGATCAGGGTCACCATACACACCCAACCATTCCCACTCACATCCACAACTCGGGTCCACAGCCAGGGGCGATTTGGAACAGTTAGCCCAACATGCATGTATTTGGACTGCAGGAGGAAACCAGAGTACCCGGAGGAAACCCACACACACTCAGGGAGACCATGCAAGCTCCACACTGACGCCCGAGCCCAGGACCTTTTTGCTGTAAAGCAGATGTTCTAACCTCTACACCGCTGTTTCGCCCTCCCACAAAAAAAAGTTGGAATAATTGTTGGAAATGATACCAGTCTAATGCGTTTATATCAGGTTTCTCATTTGAATGCATTACAATATGCAAATTGGGTATGAGACTATTAGGATTTTCTTTTAATATTTTATGAAGTCACGAGTCAGTAAGTTGATTTGATTTAATTTGACTTGAATAAACATGCACAACTTTGCATGGCTGAACAACTAATTTTATAGCAACGAATAATCTTTTTTGTTTTGTTTTTAATATAATAACACACCTAATAGCTGGAGGCTTTTAATGTCTTTGGATCTGATGTCTTTAAGCCAGGTGTCACACCCTAAAAATACTTTTACATTTACTCATATGGCAATAAAAGCTAACTGTTGAAATTATGTACACTATATGAATTAGGCCACCAGTTAATTCACTTCAGACATCCATTTACCCCAAGTGTTATTATTTCACTGATTTTTTTATTTTATTGGTGTTTTTTTTGGGTTTTTTTTTACAATTATTGGCATATATGAATACAGAGCATAGTTCTACATATAAGTGCAAGTATATAGTATATTAAGGAAAGGTGCGATTTGATTGGTTCATTATCTCAGTATAGTAGTGATTATCCACCCGGAAAAATTGTTTGGATTTTTGGTAAGAATCCACACACTGATGACATTACAGTCCCTATCTCTTATCCTTAAAGAAATGTAAAAATCTTATCTCCATCAAAACAAATCCGATTTGAATAAGATTTGTGATGTATGTTCAGAATCAGAAGCTTTGATATCAGATCAAGTTCAATCCAGATCTGATCCAGATTGCGTATTTAGCAGCATTTTAAATTAAATATAGGAAACCGTTTTTTTGTTTTTTTTTGTGGCTGAGCAGCTCCAGCAGGAGGAAGTGCTGTGTGCTTCATTTTATGGCTTGGTGGAGTTTAAAGATTTACACTTTGGGTGAATTATTGCGGTGTACTGGATTCATCTGATGTTTGAAAACATTTACACCCACCGTTACTGAAATACTGATTAATCATGTCTACTGAATGTAATATCAGGATATGTATATTTAGGAATTGATTAACTTCACAGGAAGGATTTATTCATGAAGCACTGTTCACACTCCTGCTGAAGAAAAGTGCTGATGTATGGCTGATCTGAAAGCTTTTAGTTTAATTACTATACAGTTCCTTAAACATCTTGAGTTCCATTGCACCTATGCTGCACCTCTGATTTAAAAGGAATTGAGTTTATATGATGTACCAACTGAATGATTTTCACAGCCTATAAATACGTACAGCTGAGAGAGTTAATGATGCACACTGAAAATAATGAAATTGTAACACAATAAAAGCTTTAAAACGAACACATATAGTGTTGTAGGGCCAGTGGTGTAGTGGTTAGGGTGCTGGGCTCATGATCGAGAGGCCGTGGATTTGAAACCCCATTAGACCCCCACTGTGCTAAAACCCCTGGACAAGGTCTTAACCACAAGTCCACCCAGCTGTATAAATGGGTACCAGTAAAAAATACTGGGAAGGTGACCTGCAGTGGACTAGCATTCCATCCAGGAGAAGATGAACCCCTAGTCACTTCATGCTACAGAAACCAGGGATAAGCTCCGGCTCTGATAAGCCAGTAGGCTCGGGTTTAAAAAGCCCAACAGACTTTACCTTACCAGGGTGACCCAAAAAACTTCCCACAGTTCAATGGTAAATTTTGTTTTTAAATAATCAAATTATTTGGTGCAGGAGAGGCAGTGCTGAGGTCTGTTGGAGGCCCAACCCCAACTTGAAGCCTTGATGTTGAAGAAGTGGAGGTGTGGTTTCAGTAAGATGGTGCTACGGCACACACATCTGGAAGATCACTGGAAGTGCTGAGGGAAATGTTTCTGGATCAGGTGATCTCATCGTGTGGTGATGTTGGGGGGTGCGGCCCGTTCCCCTGACCCCGCCCCTTGTGCTTTTTTTTTCTGTGATGCTTCCTTAAATCACGAGTGTACACTCATCCACCCCAGAACTCTTGAAGCCCTTAAGGTTGCTATTCAGCAGGAGATCGCAGCCGTTCCACCCGACACAACCCATCGAGCCACGGCAGCCTTTAGAAATCACCTCCAAGAGTGTGTAGACCAGGGGTCACCAACACGGTGCCCGCGGGCACCAGGTCGCCCCCAAGGACCACATAAGTTGCCCGCAGGCCTGTTCTA
>JAOUQZ010000024.1:23872519-23884482 GCA_028564935.1 Neosilurus hyrtlii | reverse complement strand
ACTGGTAGCCCTTCGTATGACTCAGTACCCATGAAGTAGCTCTCAGTTTCAAAAAGGTTGGTGACCCCTGGTGTAGACAGTGACAGCCGCCGTCTGGAGGGTCATCTTTAAAGCATGAGGAATAAAAACTGTACTGAATGAAGTTTCATGTGTGAAAATAGTTTGATTATCTTTCACCTGTTTTTATATTTACTTTTGAAATGTGGGAGGTTTTATTGGGTCACTCTGTACCTGAAATAGTAAAAAGGATGTCAGCTCACGCTCTTATTAAATACAGGAAGAGATAAATTCATGCCCTAGTCTTATGTTTACATAAAAGTTAACTGCCTATCAGGTTCCTCCTGTACTCCACCTGGCAGAATTTTGAATGTGTCACACTTTTTTAAACAAAATAAAGGCTGTTTCAAGTTCAACCTGAGTAACTGGTATTAAAAGACAAGCTGAATTTAATACTGTAGCATGCACAGACTTATATAATGCACAATTTTAGACTAATGTCTGATCTAAGACTGATCATTGTGGTCAGAGCTCTACTGAAAAAGTGTTTTAATGCTTTAATAAATATAAAGGTTCCTCCTTTCATCCACAGTTATTCATTTCTTCTGGTCAAGGTCATGAAAGATCCAGGTACGAAGCAGGAAGTCCATAATAGAGCATCATATTCACACGTAATATATGACCTTTTGGGGGAAACCATGAGGTTAGAACCCTGAGGAACCTTCTATGGATCCAGAAGAAGTGATACGGTAGTAATATCCACTACACCACTATGCCGTCACATGATCATGTGTATGGTAGCTGTGGCGTAATGGTTAGCGAAGCAGGTTTGGGACTGTAAGGTCACTGGTTTGATTCCCGACCCGGTAGGAAAAACGTGTGGTGGTGACTGTCCACGCCCGAGCTGGGGGTCGAACCCAGGACCTTCTTGCTGTGAGGCGGACGTGCTAACCACTGCGCCGCCCTGTTACCTGTTTTGCTTTTTGTCATGTCTGCATGTCAACACTGAAACCAGAGTTTTGGAAACTCTTCACACTGGAAGCACTTTTTGATGTGAACATTACCTGAAACTCTTAATACGTTTTCTGCACTGAGCTGCTGCCTGGATAATTGCATCAGTGGGCAGGTGAGAAAAAAAACAGGCTTGGTTTTAAAAGCTGTCGCAGGTAAGAGGTGAGAGCTGATTGGCTCCAACCCAATCTCAGTGACGCACACAGGTTTAAACCAACCCGACACCCGCTTCAGGACCCACACAGCAAGGTGACAGGAGGTTATCCCTCCCCGGTCTGGGACACACCCGCACTCCGGCTTCATGAACAAGGCGCTCGGTGACTCAGGCGCTTGAATTGTGCCAAACATCTCGCGCGCGCATTCACCGCAATTATTATTTGTATTTATTTATTTATTTGTTTATTTATTTATAAGATGAGGAAGGCGTTCTCGTGGCTGACCAACGTGTCCCTGTACGGCTGCCTGTTCGCCGGCGGGGATCTGCTCCATCAGCGGGTGACGCACAAGGACGGCGGCGCAGAGCTGGACTGGAGGCGCACGAGGAACGTGGCGATGGTGGCGTTCTGTTTCCATGGCAACTGGAACTACTTCTGGCTGCGCGCCCTGGAGCGCCGGTTCCCGGGCAGGTCCCTCGGCATGGTGCTGACCAAATTAGCTCTGGATCAGAGCCTTGCCTCACCTTTAGCCACCAGCGTTTTTTACACAGGTGAGTCTGGCACTACAGGTATTCTACCTGGATAAACAAACAACAAACGAGTAAAGAAAACAAGCATAAATAAACTCCTGTTTACTATTTAAATCCCAAATAGATCCCCATTGAAAAAAGGCTGTGATTTGCACCTGTCACGTTGACGGAATCCTATTAAGGGGTAAATCTCAGTGTCCTAATCATGTTGGTGAACCCTGTTAGAAATAAAGGCACAAACTCTTCTTTTCCTTTTGGCTGCTGGTTCCACCAACGTTCCACCTTCAGTGCCTTCATTCTGTAACGCTATATTTACCTTCAGAATATCATTCAGTCATCAATGCTTAAAAAAAACTCATATGCTGTTCCTTTAAAGCTTCTGAGACACTCAACTGAACTGAAAGTAATTTGCATTGATGTTCTGCCTGTGAAGGTGTGTGTGGGAGCACTGGTGGCTCAGGGGTTAAGATTCTGGGTTACTGATCAAATGGCTGGGGATTCAAGACCAAGTAAAAACGAGATCCCTCTTTTGGGCCCTTAACCCTCAACTGCCCAATTGTATAAATGAGGTAAAATGTAAGCTGCTCTAGGTAAGGGAGTCTGCTATAAATGCTAATGGTGTAGCTACCTTTAATTAGCTTTCAGAGTATAAAGTGGTCCTTAAACTCTAATTATGTAAATTCAAAAGATACATAATAAAGGCACTAAGGATGGATGCTCTGATTGCTTGCAGTGTAGAAATGTAGGCTGGTATCAGATTAAAGGTACAATAAAACAAACGTTATATTCATACTCACTGGATATGAGCAATTGCACACTCTGATTGGCTCCTCTACTACCATGATATAAGCTCATATACCATGAGTACAGTAACAAAAATGGCGGAGCAATTTGCCAAACAAACAAGATGAAATAAAACTTCTAAAGGAATGCTGTCAGACAAGCCGATACTATGGAACACTAACAGGAAACCATATATGGACTTTCAAATGAGGTGATTACCTTTGACTGTGAGCGATCTTGAAAGGTCAAACCCCGGACGTCTCGTAAATCCTGCAAAGCCGGGCTGGTGGTGTAATGTTTGGGCTCATGATTGAGAGGTCATGAGTTTGAATCCCTGTTAGACCCCCACTATACTAAGTCCCCTAGGCAAGCCTTAACCACAGAGCATCGACGGTAACCTGCAGTGGACTTGCGAACTCCTGGTCGTTTCACACTACATAAACAAAATTAAAATTAAACTTAGTCGTAGCCCATTCCCACCCATCACATATCGCCTCCCTTTTACACAACCCCTCTGTTATACCCGCATTTTTACGAATCTCTTGCGCATACTCATTAAGGTTCTGCCTAACATTCTCGAAGGAAAAACACTATTCGCCCCCTTATATACATGAGCTCACAGCGCTCACTGTATGCCATCCCTCCCTCCCTCTCATGAAACTTCAGCCAACTAGCTAACATGAACTCCCGGCTGCGGGTGGCTGCGGATTCGAGCCTGCGCTTTCTAGGTTCATAGTCGTGTACCTTGTTGATGCGCCACTCAGGAGCTCCACTGATTCATTATTAAGGCTTTTATTTTATATTATTTATTATTATTTCAGAGGCTGCGATGGCCTGGCGAGCTGTCCAGGGTGTACCCCGCCCTCGCCCAGAGTCGGCTGAGATGGGCACCAGCCTCCCCGCGACCCTAAGTAGGAATAATCGGTTCAGAAGATGAATGAATGAATTATTTTAGAGGGGAAGGTACATGTACACACGTGTACAAAGACAAAGGTCCATTTTTGTATGGAGGTTAGATTACAGCTGAGTTAAAACCAAAGTGTGCACAGTAGCCCAGATGTATTGATGATGATTTCGTCTTTGCACTCTCAGAATGGTACTTGTTTGAAATGTGGTACCATGATGGTACATTTTGTACCTATAGCACCTTTTACTCGTAAATGACTACGGTAGTGTAACTTTAAAGGTGATTTGGACCTCAAGGACTCAGAGAGCTAAATAAATTTATTACCTTTAATACAATGATTGTACCTGTGAATGTACTGTACCTTTCATCAGGCTATATATAGTAATGTTTTTAAAGATATATAAGATCTTAAATTATTTTAAAAGGAATAAGGCTACAAAAGAGGCATCCTTTCTGGCTCCATGCAGGGAAAAATACAGCTTGGTACCTTTATTTCTGAGAGTGTTGTATACCCAAACATCACAATATGATTAAAGAAACCTTCTTTCCCCGGTTTATGTTTGGCCTTTTGAATTTTTCTTTCATTTTGCACTCCAGCTACAAGTAAATAAAGCTAAGAGACGTCACGTAGTGCCTTAAAAGTGCTTCAGTCGTCTCTGTGGCTGATGTGGTTTCTAATACTGTATGACAAAGCTTAAAATACTTGTGGTAATGTATCACGTGTTCGCTTCATTAGCTGCATATTTGCAGTCCTGTGAAAAAAGGTGGGGAGCAAGTAGTATGTCTATAAACAAACAGGAAATAAAGTTCTTTTATGTTGAGCTGCTATGTTTTTTTCCCACTCAGCTCCTTAATGGTGGTGCTGGAGCGTAAACCTATAATCGTGGATTAGTCTTTCTCACACACACACACACACACACACAGACACACACACACACACACACACACACCCACACACACAGGAAGGTCATTTAAACCCAGCAAGCCTTCAGAGTGCTGTCAGAGTCACCCATGTAGCAGTGTCTAAACATCTCAACGTGCCTTCAAGGCTTAAACCATGACCTTCAGGGTCGAGTGATGAGCTGGTACACTTTATTCAGATATAAAAGACTGGTGTCCTTGAGTATACCGGTGTGCTGATGGTGTTATTAACCAGACGTGTACAGTTAATACCTTTGGTGAAAGAAAGAAAGAAGAATCTCTTCATACTGCTGTAGGATGTAACATGGAGGAGGTAACTTTTAAACAAAGTCTTATGAGGACTTTTAATAGCACTTTTTAATAATATAGAAAAGTTTAGTTTATACGCATGGGAATGGCGCGATGTGGTCTCGGAGTAGCAAGATGGAGACAGAACTTAAAGACTATTTCATTCTACAAAATTCATCAAACCTGAGGTGTGTTTTTAAACTAATTCGTAGTTTAAGTATATACTCCACAGAAACACAAGCAAAACGAAACTTAAACAAGATATTTATACTTAATAAATATCTATATAAATAAAATAAAATATTTATTAAATCGTTCGTTGTTTCATTGTCTAAGCCGCTTAATCCCAATTAGGGTCGCGGGGAGGCCGGCGCCCCTCTCAGCCGACTCTGGGTACAGTCTTTTTACAGGTAGTGGTCGGCTGAGATAGGCTCCAGCCTTCTCACGACTCTAGTAAGATGAGTATGAATGAATGAATAAATAAATGAATGAATATTTTCTGCTATTCACTCTCAGTCAAGACTAGGACAAGTATGAGTCCACAACGAAAGCCTCCAAAGCCTGAACTCAAGTCCAAAATCATATTGAAGACACACAACACTGGTGGCGTGGTGGTTAGCATGTCCGGGTCACAGCAAGATGGTCCTGGGTTTGAGCCTCAGTTTCCGTGTGGAGTTTGCATGTCCTTCCCCTGCCTGTGTGGGTTTCCTCCCACATTCAAAAGACATGCACAGTAGGCTAATTGGCTGGTTCAGATTGCCCCTAGGTGTGAGTGTGAATGGTTGTGTGTGTTGGCCCTGCGATGGTCTGGTGAGCTGATCAGGGCGTACCCCGCCTTCGCCCAGAGTCGGCTGAGGTAGGATCCAGCCTCCCTGCAAGCCTAGTAGGACTAAACAATAAGGCAAATGAGTGAGTGAGTGATGAAGTCAGACCACACTACTCTTCAGGGGGACAGTTTATTGTCCTGAACTCCTGTTCATGTTTCGTATTTTTTATGGATGACGGACTATTTTTATTTTCCGTAGGATTGAGTGTATTGGAGGGTAAAGAAGATGTTTTTGAGGACTGGAGGGGAAAATTCTTCAACACATATAAGGTATCAGCTAAAAATAGATTTTATGTATATTATATACAACACTCATCACATGATATTTCTGGACTGTACTGTGTTTCCTGATCTTATAGCAAAGTTTTGTCTTTTCTGAATTTCAGACAGGACTCATGTACTGGCCCTTCATGCAGGTATGTTGTGTGATCTCTCTCTCTCTCTCTCTCTCTCTCTCTCTCTCTCTCACACACACACACACACACACACAAACACTCTGCTTATTTTTATTTTGTCAACACTGACTTGTCCCTTTCGGTTAAGGGCGGAACGGTTGCGTAGTTGTTAGCACGTCCACCTCACTGCAAGAAGGTCCTGGGTTTGAGTCCCAGTCTCAGGCGTTTCTGTGTGGGGCATGTTCTCTCCACTTTCACATTAGTCTAACGGGCTGTTCCATATCTACCCTAGGTGTGAGTGTGAGTGTGAATGGTTGTGTGTGTTGGCCCTGTGATGGTCTGGGGAGCTGTTCAGGGTGTACCCCGCCTTTGCCCGGTGTCATCTAATAGGATTAAGTGGTTTGGTAAATGAATAAAAGAATGAATGAAGTCAAATTTCAAGGTCACTTTAGATGCAGTGTTAATAAGGATTAATGCAATAATTGGAATTAGTAAATACTACACAGGAACAGCGCGATCTGATTGGTTCACTATCTTGTGATAATAGGAAATATCATCCAATAACCACTGGATCTGAGCAATCACACGCTCTGATTGGTTAATCTAATTCTAGGGTATCGGCTCATATACTATTGATAAGCAGGTGGGAGTGCATGCTAGGCTAAAACTTAACCCTAACCAGTGAGGTACATGAGGCACATACAGCCTGCAAAATGTAAATGGTCTTGTATGTTTTTAAAATTGTAATACTAATATAAAAGTGCTTTTTTTTTCACGGTCCAGTGGGTATGAATATAATAACACAGTTATTCCACTCAATCTCATCAGATGTGGCTGATAGCTGTGTGTATGTGTAGTTTATCCTAAAACAATTATTCGCCTCAGGCTTAGTGGACATCGCTGACATTCTGTTTCAGGGACTATTCAGCGACGTCCACCTTCCCTATGGCGAATGCCAGGAACTGTTATTTATATTGAAAAGCTCAGGTTGGAAAGCAGACCGCAAAATTAACAACCATGACAAAAGGGTAAGGGCAGCAGGAAACTATGACCATATTAGGAAATATTGACAGGCAAAACAAGACAGGCTGTAGAATATGGAGAGTTAGATTATGCTGGGACAAGAGGGACAAAATCAGGGTGGAATTGTTCCTCCGACTTACTGTTTAGCATTCAGGATCGTATTGAATGACTATTTGAATGAATGAATGAATAGCTGATGTAAGTTCATCTCCAGTTTTATACACGGGTTCATGGGGTGTCACCTGCTTCCAAAAGAACCCCACCCACCTCAACCCCAACCGAACAAGGGATCTGATGACTAAAAAGGACACAGACATAATTCTTCATCTGGCAGTCCACAATAAATTCACAGAAAGTTAAAACACAAATGACGATTCATGTGTAATACAAACATTCAGCTTCAGTTGGTCTTGTTTTGTTGCATTTACTTGAACTTTCTGGTTTCCTGATGTGATCCGCTCAGTTCCTGAACTTCATGCTGATGCCTCTGTACCTGCGCACCGTGTTCATGGGCTGCTCGGCGTTCCTGTGGGCCGCGTTCCTAAGTTTCTCACAGCAGAGCGGCGATGGCACCGCAGCCACGGCTCTTGCCTGGATAAAATCCTCCGAGAAACGTCTCATGAGCCGCAGCGCTAATCAGGAGAAGTGATGAAAGGGAAGGTACACAGGAACAGCGACACCGGTGCCTTCACTCATGCCTCAGACTTGTACAGATTCGTTACACTAGGGCTGGGTGATATGACCTAAAATCTATATTGTGATATGTTCTGACAGTTTCATGATAACGATATCTATATATAATATAAGGATGAAAACAACGTCAAAGACATGCATTAGGCTAATTGGCTGTTCCAAATTGCCCCTAGGTGCAGATGTGAGTGTGAATGGTTGCGTACGTGTGTTGGCCTTGCAATGGTCTGGTGAGCTGTCCAGGGTGTACACCACCTTCACCCCGTGTTGGCTGAGATAGGCTTCAGTCCCTCTGTGACCCTAGTAGGATTAAGCGGATTGAAAAATGAGTGAGGGAGTGAGTGAAAAAAATGTTTAGAGACAAATGAACAAGCACATGCAGTACATGCAGAGGGCGCCATGGGGCGCTCATGTGGCCAGTTCATGCACCTGGTTCCTATCATATCGTGATAACGATAATTTACAGATATATCACCCAGCTCTAGTTGAACAATCCCTTATTTATTTATTTGCATTATATCATGTGTCTATAATACTTGAAATCTTTTTCCACTGAATCGGGATACCTCATATGTACAGGCGTAGTAATAACCTGATACACACAATATCGTGAGATCAGCACTACGTCTTTGTGCCTTTCACAAGGCTATCTGTTTATATACTGTTTAATGCTGTGTTCATGTGCTATTGGAATTACGGTTATACGAGTTGCTGGATCAAAAGTCACACATGAACGGCCCTTTCGAGTTGTAATGTTGCGTGGGAAATTCTGGGATCATTTTAATAGCCGAGGTTCCAGATTTGGTTGCCCTTCGACTTTTTCAACATATTGGAGAAGACGACAGGTTCAATAACAGATGTTATATAATTCTTTATTTCCAACACTGAAAATGTTGTTAGCTGTTGCTTGTGTAATAAATTTTAATCTGTAATTTCTGTGCATGTCACATGATATAGAACATTTTATTTATCCTCCTGAGACCCCACTGTCCTCATATGAGGACACGATATGCTTTCCCAGCTGCACTGTATCTATGTCCTTGTGAGATCCTCATGTGCAGGCCATTGGGTATTACTGTTTACCAAAATCCTTCCTGTTTTAAAACATTGATCAGTTTCAATAGTTATTAGGTGGTAAGGAACAGAAACGGTGCAGAGAAGTGAGAAGGCATACAACATTACATTTTCGGTCTTAGGAGGTTAAGGTTCTATCCCCAGAAAATGAACCAGTCTGTGACTGTGCTGCAAAGTTATAACAGGGAAGCGGTTGTCATGGGAACAGCGATGTTTACCTTGAGTCTGCCATTTTTAATTTTGCTTTGAGGGCAAAGCGCTTAAACTTTGAGTGACACACTTGTAATTCCAACTTTATAAGTGTGAAGTAGGATCTCCTGACTAGCACATGAAGGCAGCATGAATAGCATTCATATTGTATTTTTTTTTTTATCTAGATGGTATAATTCTCGTGTTGTTCAGCTAGCTACTGTAACACGACCTCGCGTGCAGCACAATCTGCTCTTTGCTAAACTTTCTATGTTTTTAATACTGGTGTGTTATTATTTTATTTTATTTTATACAACAGAATTGTTCAGGTCTGAAATCTGATTGGTCAGAAGGTGTTGATTCATCTTCTGCATATTCTATATATTTTATTCTGTAGTATCATCTTTCCCTGTGATTTTTATGACAGATGCAGCACATAAACTTATTTTGGGTAATGTACAGCTGTTGGTATAATGTGAAGTTTTCTGTAAGGAGACTGAATAACTATGGAAGGAGTCTCCAGTGTCAGCACTTTCGAATTGTAATTTGTATGTGAACTCGTTTCTTTTGTGGATGTTTCAAATCAGCAACAACAATAACAACAAATAAACTATAAACAAATTGTTAATGCTGCCAAGTATCATTACTTGATGAAAAAGACTTACTATAAAGGTTCAGAACAAGTCCCTGTTTTACCCCAGCAAACAGGACAAGTTCAGGCCAGTGCACTCCGCATATTTAGGCTATAATCTGTAATGTATATATGTATATATATATTATATATATATAGATAGATAGATAGATAGATAGATAGATAGATAGATAGATAGATATATAATGTATTAATAGATTCAGACTTAATAAGTTCAGACTGGACCTTTTCAGGTTGTTCGGGTGTAGAGCGCCCCCTGCTGGCTCTGGCTCTTTTTTAACCCCACCTATAAGCTTTATAGCCCACCTGTAGATTAATTTGGGCATTTATTTAAATATCATATATTTTTATGAATTAATGAGGATAATATCAAAATGTGCAGACATGCATTAAAGTAAAAAAAATGGAAATATCTGAGGTATTAAAACGAAACACGAGGATATTGAGAAGGTGAAGAGAAGAAAGCACAGATGAGAAAGAACAAAAGAAAGGTAGAAATAAAGGAAGGGAAATAAATTACATACAAATAACACATCAAGCAAAAAAATAATCAAAAGCCTGAGGTGCACTGAAGGTGTACTGAAGGTGTACTGAAGGCACTTCCTCTGTGTTACTTCCTGGTTGTGAGGGTGTGGCCCCGCCCACCTAGCGTTTCCAGGTAACGGTGTGACTCACCTGGATCACCTTTACCTGCGGCTACGTGGATCGTTTCACGGGTCGAACTCAGGGAACCCTTATTAATCGGAGAGAACTCCTGGGCTGATGAGTGTTTAGAAAGAGGGATCGGTACCACAGGTGTGTTCGAGTTCCGCTCGTGGGGTCCTGATGGAGGACGCGGTGCTGGGCGGGTTGGGCCGGTGCTCGTGCGCCTTCTGGCTGGCTGTCGGCTTCGACGTGTGCGGCCTCGTGGTGCTTCTGTCCGGAGTTTTCGCCGATATTTTCTTTTACGACTTTCTCATCTACGCGGGTGCCATCATCATCTTCCTCAGCCTGATCTGGTGGGTTTTCTGGTACGCGGGAAACATCGAGGTGCCTCCGGAGGAGCTGGAGGACGACGTGGGCCTGCTGAAGAAGAAGGAGAGGGGTCTCCCCGGGCTCCTCCGGAGGGTTTCCAGCCGGATCAGGGGCTCAGTGAGGAGGAACGGGACTGCCGTGTCGGGTGGGACCTCCCAGACACGGCATGGGGCTGTGGCGGTGCACCTGCCCATGACCCCTCCCCCACAACAACAACAACAACAACAACAACAACACCTGAGCACTGTCTCGGCCTCTGTGCTTACAGAAACTTCACCCATATGAGCCTGAAATCACAGGTTATTATCATTTCATTACTTATTTATTATTATTAAAGCTTCTCAAAACATTTACAAATTCATCAACAGTTTATTAACAGGTAACAGGTGAGTTCTAATAATTACATCCACACTATTATTTAATAATCATAATAATAATTATAATCATAATAATAATCATCATCATCATCATAATAAACATAATAATCACAATAATAATAATAATAATAATAATAATAATCATAACAATAATAATCACAATAATAATAATCATAATAATAATCATAATAATAATAATAAAATAGTTTGGTAATTAGTGAGGACGGTTTACTTTAAAGAGAAAACAACAAACCAACTTATATATATATAAAATATGTGTGTGTGTGTGTGTGTGTGTGTGTGTGTGTGTGTGTGTGTGTGTGTGTGTGTGTGTAAAAGTGAGTGAAATTTTATATGGAAGTGTCCTTCTGTCCTTCTGGAGGTTTTAACTGATACACTTGCTTCTTATTTTTGCAGAAACACATCCAGCAGCTTTCCTTCTGCTCTTAGTCCAAAAGGCTCTCTTATGTAAAACACTGCTTTCTTTACCAACATACAAGCATTTTTCTCTAGCAGTGATTTTTGTGTCTGAAAGGACATTATACATCGAAAATCTGCAGCAACGTTGATATTGAAAGATAGACAGTCTGAGATTTTTTTTCTAAACTGAACGATTTCAACAAAGCAGAATGATTCATTAATCCAGGTCAAGGTCATGATGGATCCGGGATTTTCCCTGGAAAAGTGATGCAAGCTTGGTTGAGACAGAATAATTCAGACTTGCTGATCTGTGTAGAGGCGTGTGTTCGAAGGGTTGGAGGAAAAACAGGAAATTCTAAAAAAAAAAAAAAAATCCAACATAAAAACCTTGTTTCCTCACT
Source organism: Neosilurus hyrtlii (assembly GCA_028564935.1). Classification (NCBI taxonomy): domain Eukaryota; kingdom Metazoa; phylum Chordata; class Actinopteri; order Siluriformes; family Plotosidae; genus Neosilurus; species Neosilurus hyrtlii. Next base: position 23,872,829 of record JAOUQZ010000024.1, on the reverse strand, counting down.
GATTGTACCCCGAGCCCGGGGTCGACCGTGCCTCTGTTAGCAGGATTGAGAGTCTTTTTAAAATATAAGATTTTATATCATATTTAATCCAATATTATAGGCATTTAATCACTTTGAAACTATATGTGATTATAAAGACTATAAGAGATGATTTAGTACAACTCATTCACAACAACTGCACAGGGTTTTGTGTTTTTTATGAGGAAGTTTAACATTCAGAAAAGCTACAGCTATTTATCATTCTGTTAATCATTTAACCCCCCCCCCCCCCCCCCCCCCCCCCCCCCCCCCCCCCCCCCCCCCCCCCCCC
>JAOUQZ010000024.1:23836931-23862748 GCA_028564935.1 Neosilurus hyrtlii | reverse complement strand
TGCTACACACGACGAAACTGAAATACCATCCAAGCTTACAACATAATCAGAAACCTTATTTCTAGCTGCCTGCGAACCGAGTACTAGTACTTCTAGTACCTTACAGTGTGAAACTCCTCATCTGGAGCTTTGCTTCATGGCCATCGTCTTGCCCAGGCAATGCAATTGTCTCCACTGCCAATGTCAAAATACGCAGGGGAACGTTGCTTTACAAACCTGCGTAACACACGTCTCCTGCACCCACATGACCATGCTGCACTCTGTTCCTTCACTACAGGGAGAGTCCTGCAACTTTAATTTCTATACAAAGAAAAAATTATGTTAAAATTAATAGAGTTTAGTCATTTTATTTTAAATTAAAGTCATTTTATTTTTTATTTAATATAAAAAAATTAATTGTATTTATTTAATTTTTAATTTTATTTAATTTTTCACACCAAATTAAATACAATAATTATATATTATGTTTATGTAACTTTAATTTATACAAAAATTATAGTGGAATATTTATTTATTTATTTATTTTTTGGGTGTAAAGATTTTTCTCTATTTTCCTTTTATAGAATTTTTTTATATAGTATTTTAAAAGACATATTTTTAAGGGATAATTAAATGGGTTTTTTAAAATTTTACTTAAAATAAAAAACTTTAAAATAAACAGATTTTATATTTTCTTTAATATATTGTTTATTTCCTATCAGCGGCTGCCGTGGCTCGGGCGGAGTCCTGCTGTGGTTGACGAGTACCTGGCGTTCCTCAGTAACCTCATCTCGGCGCAGACCGTGTACCTGAGGGTGTGTCTCAAAACGCTGGTCTCTAATTTCACACCCAGTGAGTTTCGCTCCTGTTTCTGAAGGCGTGACGTCTGAGTTTAATAAATGGTGCTGAAGTTTCATCGTCTCTTACAGGAAGAGTGAAAATCCAGGAGGGAAACGTGGACATATCCGACTCGGACGATGATGACGAGAGTGAGTGCATTCAATTATCATTCACCTGGAACACTACACACACACACACACACACACACAAACACATACAGTACATATAATACAAACACACACACACACACACACATACATACATATGATACAAATACACATCATACACACACACACACACATACGTCTCATATACACACACAACATAATGCACAAACACATATAATAAAACTGCACATGTGCACAGACACACAACACACACGTCCCCCACACAAATGATTAAAATGCACATTCACGGGTATTAAGTCATTCACAAGTGGATCAATGAGGACGTTCTCTTCCCTGATGTTTTATCTTTTTAGAATCTCTGTTTGAATGTTTTTATAGAATGGAATTATTATTTTCATCTCTATTTATCTCTTTTATTCGTGATGCTCTGTGAGCTGTTCTGCGTCTCTCTTTAATTTTCTCTAATTTTCTTTGTGTTTATTCAGACCTGCCCAGAATATTCGATCGCTGTCACCAAGCCCTGCAGATGATCGCCAGATACGTTCCATCGTAAGTTACAGTAAACAGATCAGAGAACGGTTCCTCTTATTGTACAAGTGACACGCTGAACATCAGAATTACACCACACTTGAAGCCTAACGGAAGGTTATTTATATCTTTTATGGTCATTTAATTTCTGAAAGTTGTTTGTTTGTTTTTTCCTCTGTAGTACCAGCCGGTTCCTGATGCCGGTCCTCATCGACAATTTCCCTTTTGTACAGAAATCCTCCAGAACTCTGGTACGTCCTGGTTCTTATCTCATACAGAAGCAGCTCTGATTATTTTTTCATCAGGGTTCGATTTGAGGGACCTTTATGAAGGAGGTTTAGTTTGAGTTTGTTCAGCATTTAGCCTGTGAGAATTTGAGTTTAGTTTTAAATTAAATATAAATCAGGTAAATGTAGATTGATTTTGTTTGAGTTAAACCTACTTTTCATAGTTTAATTTACACGTATGTTTGAGTTTAATTTTATTTTAGTTGAAATTAATTAGTTTTGCTTGAGTGAGGTTTAGTTTAAATTAACCCAAAATGTGACACAATTTGGTTTTAATTTTTAATTTGAGTAATTTGAGTTAGTCTTATGTTTGAGTTTAACATGAGTTGTTTTTGTTTGAATCAGACCCACGTTTGAGTTTAAAATTAATTTGATTTTAATTTGAATTAAACCAAAATTTGAGTTAAACATGATATGGTTTTAATTTGTGTTAGATATACATTTGAGTTATCTGAGTTTGACCTTGTTTGAGTTGAGCCTTAATTTGAGTATGACTAAAAAAAGGGTTTCATAAAATTTTTTTTAATAAAATTTGATTTTATTTAGGTTTATCTTAAATTTAAATTTGAATTTATATTAATCTTAAGGTTGTCCAACATCACATTGATGTAGATTTAACTTTTTATTTTTTGGCTTCTGCTTCAACCCGTTTATGTTTTTTTTTTTAAATGTATATTTTATTCACTCTTCATTCATTTGTTTGTTGATTTTATAATATTTATTCTAACCCTAGGTTTCATTTTCCCAACGTTTAAACCCACCGTCTTCATTTATTCATTCGTTTTCTAAGCCGCTTAATCCTAATTAGGGTCGCAGGGAGGCTGGCGCCCATCTCAGCCGACTTTGGGCAAAGGTGGGGTCCACCCTGGCCACCTCACCAGACCATCACTGGGCCAACACACACAACCGTTCACACTCACTCTCACACCTAGGGGCAATTTGGAATTTGAACTGGGGCACAGAAACGCCCAGGAATCGAACCCGGGACCTTCTTGCTCTGAGACAAACGTGCTAACCACTGCGGCAGTGTGCCGCCCCCTACCGTCTTTTTTCTACCAATAATAAAACATATAAAATGTGTGTTTTTGTAGGAATGCTACGTTCACAACCTGCTGCGGATCACAGTCTATATACCGGCTCTGAGACGAGACGTGTTGGAGCTCATCATCAGCAAGATGCTCTCTGTGGACGTAGGGCCCTAATGTTCTTATACTTTTAGCGGAAGAAACAGAATTTCTGTATGAGGGATGAAACCTGCTTTACAGAACTAATCTCTGTGTTTGGGGTGTTTGGGGCGTGGTAGGTGAGCGCCCCCCGCACTGAGATCGAGGAGAACCATGGGGCAGAGAATCAGGACGAGTTCCTGTTCAACATGGTGAGCTTCTACCAGATGTATTAAAGCAAAAAAGTACTAAACAATTAACAGAGAAAAAGTTTTGTCCTTTCATTTCTGTCCACTCCTTTTTAAAAATAAATATTTTCTTCTGCTCTAGTTCTTCTTTGCTAATTATATAAATAAATAAATAAATATAAATTCTCCAAGCATGTTTACCCCTCAGCCCTCAGGTTGTTGGGGTCTCGTCATTGATTTCGCTCCTGTCACTGTCCCCTGTTATTGTACGGGCTGTTTCTCAAGAACTGCTGGTCCAATCATTCTGAAATTTTGCATGCCAGTGTCCTATGGCATGTAGGAGTGCCTAGACATGTCAGTTTCTGAATCCAAGATTTAATAAAAAAATCTTTAACATTGTGTGATGGACGATTGTTTTAGGTGTGGTATTACAGTAAGCCCAGCAGGGGGTGCTGTGTACTTTTTTTCAGCTTTTTTCTTTCTCTCTTTCTCTCTCAAGGATGAGGACGTGAGCTCTTCACCTGCCAGTGGTCCGCTAATGGTTCACTCTGTCGTTGAGAGACTGGACACGCTGATGTTAGTGCTGTTGACCTTCATTAAGGATGTGAGCCATGTTAATGGTAAGAGCTGATTATTATGGGCTGTTGATTTATTTTGATTTCATCAGTAATAAAAGCCCAGTATGAGCTGTTAGTCACCTGGTCTTTCCTGTACAGGTGTGTTGGATGTGGAGAGAGTCAAAACTCTGTACAGAGATCTGGTGTGTGTGTTCGATAAGCTGGTGCTGCCCACACACGCTTCCTGTCACGTTCAGTTCTTCATGTTTTACCTGTGCAGTTTCCGCCTGGTGAGTGGCCCATGTTCACCACGCGCGCGCGCACACACACACACACACGTTTATTTTTTAGATATGTAATCTGTGTACTCAATGTTTGTGTTTATCTACGGACAGGGTTTAGCTGAGGCCTTCCTAGATCACCTGTGGAAGGTGCTACAGAGCCCGTCTCACCCTGCTGTCCTCCGCCAGGCTGCTGCCGCCTACATGGGCAGCTTCCTCTCCAGAGCCAAGTTCATTCCCGTAGCGTATGTATTCGTCTCCTTCTCCCAACCCTCCGTTTTACAAATGCACACGTGCTGTATATAATACTTCCAGCTTCCTTATATGGACTCAGACACACTCACTTAGAGCTCCCAATTTAATATAATGCCTCAGACACGCCCACATTAGCATCCACTCCCACATAAAGCTTCTCTGCTTACAATTAAAGCAGCTCTACATGGACATGGATGAAAATGTGGTCGTGTCTGAGCCCATGTATATTAAATTAAAGTAGCTCTAAGTGACTGGATGAAAATGTGGGTGTGTCATATCTGTTATACAGGACAGTCAGGGCGTGTCTGGACCTGCTGGTTCCTTGGCTTCATCTCTACATAGACAGCCAAGATTCAGGTTCTAAAGCGTTCTGTGATGTTTCTCTGCACGGGCCGTTCTACGCCTCCTGCCAGGCTGTGTTTTACACACTCATCTTCAGACATAAAGCCATCCTGGAGGGCAACATGAAGAAAGGTGCGTCACATCTTCATCCTCAGCTTCCTTCATTCACCCTCACTGATGATGTTACAGGTTACTCAGTGCCATCACTTTGAGACCAGCTATTGAAATCTCTAAACAAACTGTTTCCGTCACATCATCTCTGCTGAAAGTTCGATTCTGATTGGTCAGAGGGTGTTGAATACATTCATTCCTATAACAGCAGCTCTGTGTGTGTTCAGAGTTTTACTATATACTACACACAGAAACACAAGAAAAATAAACTAAAATGAGATTTTAATGGTTAATGTTTTTCATTTTTAAGCTTGATAACGATGATGCTGCCCACTCCAGTGACAGCGACACATTATGACACACATCCATCATTTTGAGTCAAGCTGAAATACATTTTTTAAGACCAATCAGATTGCACCTTTCCCATGTAGTATATAATAATGTGCTCTCCATTCACCCTGTGAACGCCTTACCCTCTCTGATCTTGGGAGTTAAGCAGAGTCGGACTTGGTTAGTACTGGGATGGGGGACTGCCTGGGAATGCCAGGTGACGTGGAGGGTTAGGGGAAGACCTGGCAACCTACCCTGTAAAAAATCCGTTATGAGAACTGTATGGGTGTAGAGTTGCTGGGAGTCAATTTGGAACAGCCATTTGACCTACTGTGCACGTCTAGACTGTGGGAAGAAACCGTAATACCTGGGTTTTTGGAGTACCTGGCAAGAACTACACAGAAACTTTCTCGTATTCAAACCCAGGACCTTCTAGCTGATTTTTGGATTTGAAATGATTCCTGTCAGGGGTTTATGTGTGTGTGTGTGTGTGTGTGTGTGTGTAGGCTTGGCCTATTTACAGAGTTTAAATCTTGAGCGGATCGTGATGTCTCAGCTGAACCCATTGAAGGTGTGTTTGCCAGCCGTCACTAACATGTTCGCTGCCATCATGAGGTAAGGCTCCACACGAATGGTGCATGTTTTTGTACAAACTAAGACACGCACACTTTAGATCTAGTAAGCATATGCAAATCTCTGTATTATTTTCACAACACGATTAAATATCCTGGTAAAATATAACACGTGACATTCAATAATGTGAGGTTTTAAGTTCTACGCCACACTGCGCAATGTGTGATCCGTTTTTCCCACTGTGGGAACATCCTCTTTGTGCAGGAAATATCAGCTGGTGTTCTGCTACACGATCATCGAGCGAAACAACCGCAACATGTTGCCTGTAGTGAGGAGTTCTGTGGGCGGAGACTCGCTCTCCACCAACGCCAATCCTTTGGACACTTTTTTCCCCTTTGACCCGTACCTCCTGAAGAGGTGTGTGCAAAGCAGTATAAGTAGTAAAGCAATAATAAATCAGAATTCAGCTTTAATAATGATTTATTATAAATGTAGTAAGTGATCTTGAAGTAAATAAATTCTGTTATAGAAAATTAATTACTGGAATATTAGGATGCTATTTGAGTGCGTTTTTATATTTTTGTAGTTGATTAAGTTCTGTGTTGTTTTTGTTTTCAGATCTGGATTGTATTTCGAATCGATCTACCAGGTGTGGGAGGAGCCGAACGACTGCGTGGCAGCTCCGACGAAAGTCTCAAAAGTTAGAATGATTTTATACTGTGTTATTCTCACTCGTCTCATCTCACTCACTCATTTGCTGAACCGCTTAATCCGGAACAGCCAGTTAGCCTACTGTGCATGTCTTTGGACTGTGGGAGGAAACCGGAGTATCCGGAGGAAACCCATGCAAGCCAGGGACTTGAACCCGGGACCTTGTTTCTGTGAGGCGGACGTGCTACCTTCTGTACTGCCTGCGGGATTTTTATTCAATTATAATGAAATGTCTTCCCCTAGTGTATGAATAGTGCAGTATTAGTTAATTATCATCAACATTTTTTCTTATGGAACAATTTTCTTTCCTAGAATTCTCCAGAAGAAGAGGATGACTTCCTGCATGGTGAAACTCCTCAGGGTGACATGGTGGTGGGGTCGTACGAGTCGCATCTCCGCAGCCCCAGTAGTGTGGGTTCTCCTCCTATTGCCTTCCTACAAAGGCCCTTCTGAAACACACACACACACACTCTCACTCGCACAGTATTCTGAACTTCTTCCTTCAGTCTCCCATGAAGGGAATCATGGGTGTCGCATTCACCTACTTTAATACTCTGTAGAAATTTCTGTACATTTTTATTATAACTTTCTAAACAAGAGCTTGGATGGCATAAAAATGTAAATGATAAACTTTAATATTTAAAAAGGCACAAATTTTGTCTTAAAATGTCTTTAAATGTTCATAGTTTTCAATGCTAACTTAAGCTAACAGGATTTCTGAGAGGATTTTTAACATTCGCTGTTTGTTGTCCTTGGCCTTAACAGTTAGTACTAGCTAGCAGGCTAACGTGAGCTAATCTGCTGCTCAAATGTTCAGCCTGCTTTCACAAGCTAATTTGAAAGGACTTTTGGGAAGAATTTTTCATTTACATTTATATAAATATTCATAATATTTAGCCAGATTGCTAACAGAAGCTAACCTGACAGGATTTATAATCAAGTTATACTCAGATGTTAGCAATAACCTGAATTATAAATGATTCTCATGTTGCTTTGCTTAGCTAACTTAGCATGTCTGCATCAATAGCGTTCACTTGTGTGCCATGTTCATTGTTTATATTTATAGCTTAAGAGCTAATGTTGTTTAAGTGGGAATCAGGACCTCTTCTGACAGGATTTCTGTGGGAAATATTTCAAATCCATACATTTCCATAATCTTCAGGGCTAGTGAAGGCTAGCTCATTAACACCTAATCCTAAAAGGATTTCTCAGTTTTTATTTATAGATGTTAATAATCTTTACAAGATTAGTGCTTGTCAGCTCAGTCAGAAATCACCGTTCCTTTTTAAATCAATCTTCCTCATGTTTATTGTTTGATATATTTGATGTTAACAGTCATGCTAGTTAGCTGGCTAAGTACATGCGCTAATCTGACACGATTTATGACAGGATGTTTTCAGCTAATTTTTATGAATGTTAAAAATCCTCACAGCTAGTGCTAGTCAGCTAAAATGCAAGGTTTACTGTATCTGTATCTTTGTGCTTCTCTATCTTTTTTTTTTCTTTTTTAAATTTTGTAGTAAGACGATGCACAAAGATCTTCTTATAGCATGTGTGTTTTGTACCTGAACCGTTAGTTAATAAAACATTAATCTTGCATTTGAGTCAAAATAGACCTGTAATAGTTTTTGGTGTTTCTTTTTGTAATATACTGGGTTTTTTTTATTTTTTATTTTTTTTTATTTTAATTATTATTATTTATTTATTTTACATTTACGTAACTAATGCTCAGGTTCAATTGGTATTATTTGTTATTGGTATAATGTTTCTGGCTTCATTTCATTCAGTTTATACAATAAAGCTTGAGATTAATGTTACAAGAAAATGTTTTTAGTATATTTTTGTTAATTAAACTCATTGTTATAACTCAGTTATGAATGTTTTCATTTGTTTAAAGGGATATGGGATCTTAATGTCCTCATTGAAACAAAAAAAAAATATATATATATATATATATATATATATATATATATATATGTATGTGTGTGTGTGCTGGAATAACATCCCTTATTCTGTTTTTTTAATTTATAAATTAAATAGAATAAAGCTTACTAAAATACCTACGACACGAGGAAAATGCCTCCGATGCTGGTTAAGAGTGTTTTACAATTGCAAAGTAGAATTAAATGCATCATATCTTGTTTTGTTAAGGTAGGTTTTCCTACAGAAAATTTAAATCAGAAATTTAAAGAGAAAAAAGTGGAATGAGAACTTTTTCCCTGCTCGCTGTCAGTGACATGGAAGGGATTCATTATAAAGTCAATCCTGAGGATTTAGGAGCCTCTTACCGTCATCCTGTCTCATGCAAGAAACATTCGGTATATTCAACACACACACACACACGCTCACACACACTTCATGGTCTTACACTTACTTTATTAAAAACAATAAAATCAGCAAAAATACATTTCAGACATACAGTGTAGATACATTGCATGACTCAATGTTAGCATTTTTAAAGCAAGTGCAATCAGTAATAACTAATAACGTTCTCTCTCACACACACACACACACACACACACTGTATATAGCACAAGTGAACCCTAATGATTGATATACTGTGTTTTATCGTAGTCTGGACCATGCATGTTGTGTAGTTAGAGATGTGCTCGTAAATGCCTGAAGTTTTTAATACTTGGAGTCATGATGATGAAATACATGTAAGAAAACAAATTTAGGTAACACTTTACATTATAGTTCCCTTAATGGACATTAGACGATTTATTTATTAGCAGGAAAGTGCAGTGAACTATAACCTTCAGTATTAATACACTATCAGTGACATTACAGAAGTTACGAGCAACTGTGTTCAAAAAATGAGCCAATTTACTCACCATCTGAATCCAGCCAATCACATCTCTCAGTCTTATACTGCTGCTCCTGCTGCATCACCGGGCTGTGTAACCTAATGAAAAAAAATCGCTATCTACCCTCTTCCACATACATGAGCTCAGAGAAACAGCTAGCGTTACTGTGATTGACAGGAGAACGCTTTTCCGTCATGCCACTCAGCAGTCCGAACATCATGGTGAATCGAATTTTATTTTTAGTCATGAACTAAATACACAGTCATAACAAGAGTTCATATGTGTTCATAAGTACGCTTAAACAATAATGAGAAATAAATGACAGTTAAGGGAAGCTTGATGAAAAGTGTTATCAGAATTAGTTGTTGTGTTCACATGTTGTTGTTCCTGTATAAGGTAGATGTTGTATTTTATATTACTCATACTGCACTGTGTACGTACTGTAATATACTGTGTAAGTGAGTGTGGGAGAGTGTGGGAGACATGCTACTATGATATTTACATCAAATCCAGTAACAGTCACTCATGTTTCTGCTTACAGTATCGCTTCAGACTGTAACAGCTCTTACATATTATCACACTTTTCAGAAACAAATACACCGATAATCTGTGTGTTGGCTGGAAAAGAAGTTCCTCCATGGACTCCATCGATTCCCGATAAAATGTAATACACACTTCAGAACTGAACTGAGTTTAAAGTATAATAATATGTGGATTATTCTTTATCCTCCTCTCGCACTGATGTGTTCTGGTGTTCGTGTTTGTCTCTTGGAGCGACGTCGAGTCTATGTCTGGGGCTGATGATTCACTCTGTGAGACAAGGACACAACCAGTAGTAGGTTTTAAAAACAGAAAAGATTTAGTGGTGTAAAATAAAACAGAGTATAGTCACTGATATTCCCTAAAAATGCTCTATATGGCTAAGAAATGTGGGATGTGACCCTATAAAAATCTGCACACTCAGCAGTTTGTTATAAAGGTTGGAATTTAGAAATGTATTCTCTACTTTCTGATTAGTGAGCAATGAGAAACGCTTACTATAATCCTATTTGCTGACATTTTACGCGTTTCATGAATAAGCCTGTCACGGTGGGGTTTAAAGCCTCAGTCAGAGCCGATCTGCGGACCGACAGCTCTGCACATCAGCAGATTATATTCTGAGTCGCCTGACAGCGACGCGAGCCGAAAGGAACCTGTTTTTCTCCTCGTCCGACGGAGTACGAGACTTTTTCTACAAGCTGGCAAAAGAAAATATGAAATATGGAAAAAAAAAAATCAAATACATGAGCCACATTCCAAACGACCTAACACTAATAAACTGCTGATCAAAAATAATTTTGCAAATGAGTGTTGTTTGCTAGCAAGCTAAGCATTTAGCAGTCACAACAAAGATTCCGCAGCTCTCATGGCAACTGGCTGCTTACTGGCGTTCATTAAAACTAGGACTCTGTATACACTATACAGTATATTACTGAACTTACTCCACCACACACTCGAACCGTGGACCAGTGATGGATCCCTCGGTGATCTGCGGTAACGCTGGACAGATTTAAGATATTAAAAATTATACTCCGCTTTATTATACAATTACTTATACATGTATATATTATACAGTTTGTATACTTCAGTATGCAAACAAGACATAGCAGGACAGACAGAAGGTGGTGATTTCATTAGAAGGTGGTAATTTTATTTTTCTTCGAATTTTTCATTTTTTTCTTATTATCCAAAGGTGCAGTAAAGTGGTATATCGGTTAGCACGTCCACCTCACAGCAAGAAGGTCCTGGGTTCGATTCCCGGGCGCAGGCATTTCTATGTGAAGTATGTATGTTCTCCCTGTGTTTACGTTTGTTTCCTCCAGGTTCTCCAGTTTAACTCCAGTCCAAAGACATGCACATTAGGCTAATTGGCTGTTCCAAATTGCCCTTGGTGTGAGCGTGTGTGTGTGTGTGTGTGTGTGTGTGTGTGTTGGTCCTGTAATGGATTGGTGAGTTGTTCAGGGTGTATCCCACCTTCGGCCAGTGTTGGCTGAGGTAGGCTCCAGCCTCCCCGCAAACCTGGTAAGATTAACGGTTTGGCAAATGAGTGAGTGAGGGAGAGTGAGTAATTATATAAAATTTTGTAAAATTAACTCCACAATCACACCAACCTGTTGGTTTTGTGTGTGTGTGTTACTTACTGTGATCATCCGCACAAAGGGTGCACACCCTCTCCATGAGCTCTCTGGCCTCAGCGATGAGCTGATGGGTAAAGTCTGAAATTTCCAGACTCTCCGTTCCTGGGGACGGCCTGGGGTGAGGGGTGGAGCTTCAGATCAGTTCGCAGGTTTTATTAATTTTAACAAATCTTTGAATCACCCACCTGTTCTCTGCACACACACTCGCACTGGTAAGGACTTTATGAACATTCTGTTGTAAAAAATACAAGGGATTCATAAAGATGCATTAAAGGAGCTGTTTTTTTAAATATTATGTATTGAAATGAAAGTCATAAACGAATGATTTCCTGTATAAAGCGCAGAGCTGGTCTATTTTACAAACTGCACCTTCAGAATAACTTTTTATCCGTTATTCTCCATTACTGTTTGGTGGAAAACATTATCAAAGTTTTTTACTTACATGAGCGAAGCCCAACAGCTTTTTATTCGAGATTTCCAGATGTTTCCTAGTGAGTTCAGACTTTCGTAGCTGACTGTCAATCATGGAAAGCCTCTTGTTCAGTTTTATCATGTCCTCCTTAAATATAAAAAAGTCCCTTTAATATCCTACTTCAGACTTTTATTATATCCAGTAACAGGAAGCGTAAATGTTAATGGGATACAGCCTGGTGGAGGGATTGGACAGAAGAACGATTCGGAAGGATACGGAAAAATAGACAAATGATGGAAGGACTGATGAATATATGAATAAAAGGATGGATAGGTGGACAGAGGGAAAGAGTGATAAATGTAGTTCAAGAATTAATGAATGGATAGATGGACAGATAAATGGATGGACAGACAGTTGAACAGATGGATAGATGGATTGATGGGCAGATGTGAGAATGGAGAGGTAGACAGATGAAAAAAGAACTGATGAATATATGGATAAAATGATGGATGAATGAAGAAAGGACTGATAAATATAGTTTAAGGATTAACAGATGGTGGGATAGATGGATAGACAAACGGACAAATGGATGGATGGGTGAATGGATGAATGGATGAATCAATGGATGAAGGATAAACAGATGGACTTATTAAATTAACTATTTAATTTACAATTACCTTAAATAAATATATTTTTCTTGAAAATAAAATAAAAATAAAGTATTTTTTCTTCCTTTCATCACTTCAGGATGGGAAATGATCAGAGTTTTGGAGTTTGGAGTTTGGAGTTTGCTTATTAGCTGGATATTTTTACTAATGTTCATCACCTGTAAAGTTGTGTGTTTCTTTTCAGCCAGTTGCTCCTTCAGATCTTTGATTTCGGCTTCCAGAAGCCGGATGACCTCCTCGTAGTCCTGCTCAGCACTGTTATTCTGCACCTGAGCAGCCTTGGCCTCCTGAAGCCTGCTGTTCAACATCTCATCCTCCTCCACTGTGGTTCTGGATTTCTGAAACACACACAGAGTGATGGTCTGGTGTAGATTTGTAGACTACAGACCTGGATGGAAACCCAGCAGAACACAGAAGAACCAACATCGCACACCAGGAAGAACAATGAACTTCAAGTTTACCTCTGTGCTGTTCTGAAGTTCCTCCTCCAGTGATGGTTTTCTGTCCACTGTGTCCTCCAGTAAACCCTGAAACACAGACATTTTCAGACATGTTCTGCACATCATCAATCAAGATAGATGGACAGTGAGGTGGATGGATGGATTGATGGACAGTGAGGTGGATGGATGGGTTGATGGACAGTGAGGTGGATGGATGGATGGATGGATCAAGGAACTCTTGGGTGGATGGACTGAGGGATGCATGGACTTAGAGGGATTGATAGATGCATGGATAATTGGAAGACCAGATGATTGGATGCATGAATGGGTGGATGGATGCATAGATGGATGAATGAATAGACAGATAGAAGGACTGATAGGTGGACGGATGAGTGCAATGATAGATGGATGCATACTCATAGAGCTATGGACTGACGGCTGAATGAATATCTGACCTTTAGATGGTCTTTAGATAGAACTTCTCCTTGCAGTTGCTTTGCCTCAGCCTGAAACGGCTCCATCTCCTCACTGCTGTAGCTGTACTCCGATTCACACGTCTAAAAGAAAGAAAAAGAAACCTTTGATCCGTGGGAACTTCATTCATCCCAACCTAAATTCATAAACCGTTTCCTCAACAAGACGCAGTTGGCTGGAAGTGTAAACTTCACTAGTGAGAGATCCATCAGTGTTACAGGTGAGTGGAAGGCTGACGTGTCCATCAAACTCGCTGCCTCATGATAGGAGAACATGAAGGGTCCCTGCGCAAGCCCCGCCTCCTCCAGTTTATCATAGTACACATTACGTGTGGCCTCCACAAACTCTAAAGGAGAAAAGCAGAAATATCCCAGAATTAATATATAGATTTATGCTCTGCCAAAAGGCGGAGCTCCCAATAGATATCGCTATGAATAGGTGTCTGAGGGTGGTGTCAACATTAATAACAGTAACCTCCATAAGACACTGTCCCCTGTGGATCTGTGGACAAACTCTCTCTGATTTTCCTCCTCTTCTCCTCTGTGACGTCCAGTCCGAGGTAAGACAGAGCCTGAGGACAGACAGATTCACATTCGCATGTTAGCATTAACATCAGTATTATTACAGTCAGATTCGACTCTGCAGGCTCACCAGGTCGAGTTTCTCTGATCTCAGCCGTATGTGGGGGTCCAGCGAGACTTTGGGTTTGGGTGTGGCACCGTTGCTCTGTGTGGTCAAGGCTACTGAGAGATTAAAAAACACACCACACAGTCAGAGTACATTCACACTTCACAGAGTTCAGTGAGCTGCTTTAAATAATAACAAAAAATACATTTTTAAAAAATCTGTGAAAAAAGAGAAAAGGAGAGAACAAGAATCAAAATAAATGAGAGAAAATTGAGTGAATTAAGAGAAAAATGTAAGGGAACAAAATTATGAAAGGTGACAGAAAAGAGGAGTGAGAGAGATGAGAAGGAAAGCTAAAAACAGGGACAAGGCGAAGAGAGATGAGAGATAAGAAGAGAAAAGAAAAACAGGAAAAAAGATAAGAAGGGACGAGCGAGGAAATGAAAAATGAGCCAATAAGAAGGACAGGAGGGAGGAGAAGAAAGAAAAAGTGGATGCATGTAAGTGAACAAGGTCCCGGGTTCGAGTCCAGGGGCTCGGCTCGGGTGTTTCTGTGTGGAGTTTGCATGTTCTCCCTGTGCTTGCGCGGGTTTCCTCTAGGTACTCTAGTTTCCTCCCACAGTCCTGCATGCACATCAGGGTCACTGGCTCTTCCAAATTGCCCCTAGATGTGAGTGTGAGGTGTGCATGGTTGTGTGTGCTGCCCTGCACTGGTCTGGCAAACTGTCCAGGATGTACCCAATCTTTGCCCAGTGCCGGCCGAGATAGACTCCAGCCTCCCTGTGACCCTAACACTAGGATTAAGTGGTTTAGCAAATGAGTGTGAGAGTGAGTGAGAACAGAAAAGTTACAAAATATAACAAATCATTTAATTTGGGGGGAAAGGAGAGAGAATGATGTTATACGAGACACAATGCAAAGTAAGAGATGAGGAAAGGGAAGGGCGGGATGGTAGTGTAGTGGGTAGCACATGCGCCTCACAGCAAGAAGGTCGTGGGTTCACGAAGGTCATTGCTGTGTGGAGTTTGCATGTTCTCCCCATGTCTAAGTGGGTTTCCTCCAGGTACTCTGGTTTCCTCCCATAGTCCATAGACATGCACATGAGGCTAATTGGCGGTTCCAAATTGCCCCCAGGTGTGTATGTGAGTGTGTGTTGGCCCTGTGACGCTGCACCGTCCCCCAGTGTCAGCTGAGATGGTCTCGGCTCCTCGTGACCTCGAGATGATGATGCGAAAAGTCAGCTGTCTGCCATACTATAACATTCCAGGACATTTTGTGTGTGTGTGTGTGTGTGTGTGTGTTTGGGTATATGTGTACGTGTACGTGTGTGTTTCTGACAGACGGCTACTGAGCCATGGAGAACAGGATTACAATCAAGCGGAATTACTCACCACTTACTCACAAGTTTCAGAAACTCCGCAGCCTGAACAGGACGTGAAGAAAACCCGAGAGTGCGTGTTGAGGATCATCAGCGCGAGTGCAGGTTAAATCCTTCAGCCCTCCACAGAGTTAAAGTCGTCATGTTGATTATTTTAAATCCATATAAGACATAGGTCAGTTTCTCTCTCACTCGCTCATTTCGCGAACTGCGTAATCCTACTATGGGCGCGGGGAGGCTGGAGTATATCTCAACCGACACGGAATGAAGGCGGGGTACACCCCGAACAGCTCACCAGACCATCACAGGGCAACACACACAGCCATCACACTCACACAAGGAGGCAATTTGGAACAGCCAATTAGCCAAATGTGCTTGTGTTTGGACTGTGGGAGGAAACCCGAGTACCCGGAGGAAACCCACGCAAGCACAGGGAGAACATGCAAACTCCACACAGAAACACCCGAGCCTGAGAATCAAACCCAAGACCTCCTTGCTGTGAGGTGGATGTTTAAGTTTGTTTTTCTTTGCTAGCAAAAAGTTGTGATGGATGCAGGTGATAGTGGCTCAGCGGTCACGGCTCCGGGTCACTGTAGCAATGGTTGAGGATTCAATCCCCAGTACCATCATGCTGCCACTGTTGAGACTTTCAGCAAGGCCCTTAACCCTTAATTGCTCAGTTGTATGAAATGGATAAAAGTCACTCTGGGTACGGGTGTCTGCCATAAACGTAAATGAGGTTTTGATGAGAGGTGGAGTATGGCCCAAGTGACACTCTATTAGATTTTGGAGATTATTTGGATCAAATTATGGATCCAAGAATTTTTTTAAAGATTATTTAACATTGTGAGAAAGGATGTTTGTGGTTCTACAGCAGGACCAGCAGGGGGTGCTGTGTGCTTTCTGTTCATTTTTTTCCCCAGCTTGGCAGAGGTTTGCGCTCTCTGAGTGCCCATCTAGTTTGTCATACATTAGAAAAAAATTCCTTAAAGGAAATGAACACACTCTGGGTCAGGATATGATTGACAGGAAAATAATATGTGTACTACGGATAAATGATATATAATGCTGGTGACGCTGCACCTGAGACAGGAACGTCTGTGGGACAGAGGTCTGAGGGACAGGATGATGATGGTGTGTCCTCTGATCGAACCTGTGAGGAAAACGACGACACATCTAGACATGTTACAACATTTTCCATAAAAAGGGCTGAAGAAGACTAAAAGAGGTGTTTCCTTTAACCCGTGCTGACCTCGGGAGATGAAGTAACGTGCACTTTTAACCTGCTGTATCCGTTCGCTCCGGCTCGCTGAACTCCGCTGTGTAACGATGTGCTGCAGGGAAAAGGACCTTTCCCTGGAATGTAGGCGATTTCCACCGTCGGCTCCCGGCTTCCGGAAAAAACAGCGGAGAACTTGCTTATGTCAAAATCACCCTTAAATTTACCTTTCACCCTTATTACTCGTAAACATGTGATCTAGCACACAGCATGTACCCTGACGTGAATAATCACCTGAGTTTCACTCTGCTAATGGAGCTTTTGGCCTCTTCTTGCGTGACGCCGATCAGCGACTCCTTGTTAATGGCGATGAGCTGGTCTCCTGCTCGAAGTCGTCCATCCTGTACACACACAAAATAAGTTAATTGTCTACGCCATTAATCACCATACACTCCGCTGAAGTCTGACAGGAGAATCTAGAATGCTAAACACCTCAGACCTCTATTTCTACGTCACACGTAATGTTGCAGTCTCTATATTTAACTTCCATAAAAACGTATTTAAATGTTATACAGTATGAGGGTGATACCCGATGGCAGTCTCCTCCTGACATCACTTCCTGTATGAACACGGCCGGGCCGTCTGGTCTATTAGAGCCACCGCTGATCGAGAGACCCAGAGCACCGGAGCGAACTACTGAGATCAACTGGATCACACCTTCACCTGGGTGACTACACACACACACACACACACACACACAAAACATGTACACATGACAAGCTCGAAAACAAAATGATGTTTTCGAGTTAGTGTGCGGAAAACAAATTGAAGATGGCCGGTGTGGCGACCATGTTGGATATGGGACGGCATCAAAAATCGAAAAAATGAAAAGTGATTATTGTTGATGGTGATTTCCAGTTAGTGTGCAGCAGCTGTGGACAGACAGACAGATGGACAGAGATTGCACGTAATCACAATAACTCTCACGCCCATTGGACTAAGGCGTAATGATGCATACACACAACAACTAGGAAACAGTGTGTGTGTGTGTGTGTGTGTGTGTGTGTGTGTGTGTGTGTGTGTGTGTGTGTGATATACCTGAGTGAGCGCAGTAGCTGTCCTGTGTTATTGTAGGTATTCTGTGACCCAGCTGGACTGAGAAGCAAAGGACTCTGGGATCTGGATGAGGACCCTGATGATGTGCTGTCCAAATATCTGCCTGCTTTAACACAAGAAACCAAAATGTCCAAACTGTGCAAGATAAAAAAGGCTGTGATGTAGGAAGTAGGAACACGAGGCGTACTGTGCTGAATGGGGGAGTTCCTCGTGGAGCCGGTACTGCCGTTAGAGCCGTATTTCTCCATCAGCTCTGCAAATTCTTTCCTTCAAAAACAATAAACAGCAAATACCATTTAAATGGTTTTAGATTTTGAGTGGGACATCATTTAGTGCGTAGACCTGTAAAAAAGTTTTAGTGAACTGATCCAAGCAGCTATTTTAACAGCAAGGAGGTCCTGGGTTCGAGTCCCGTGCTTGGCTCGGACGTTTCTGTATGGAGTTTGCATGTTTACCCCCATGCTTGCATGTGTTTCCTTACACATTCCAAAGACATGGGTAAATCAGACCACCTTGATTGACTCTAGGTGTGAGTATAAGTGTGAATGGTTGTTTGCTGGCCCTGCGATGGGCGAGAGTCAGGGTTACACCCTGAACAGGTTGCTATTCTATAGCAGGGATTAGTAGAAGAAATCAATAATGCTGATAAATTGACTTTATCATTTAACTGCATCCATCTATCCATCTGTCCTAAACCCTCTCACCTTCCTACCCTCCTACCTATCCGACTACCTAAGTAGCTAGCTAGCTATTTATTTATAATTTTCACAACAATGTTTGCAGAACTTCCTTTACAGAGCATACTAGATCTCATTACACACCTACGGCAAATTTGTAACATCCAGTTAAAATAATATGCATGTCTTTGGACAGTAGGAAGAAACCGGAGTACCCAGAGGAAGCCCACACAAGCACAGGAAAAGCATGCAAACTCCACACAGATACACCCTCGTCGACCACAGGGGTCGAATCCAGTACCTTCCTGCTAGGCGGCAAGAGTGCTTACCCCTGTGCTTCGTGACATCATAGCTAATTTGCATAGAAAGGGAGAAAATCTCAGTTTAAATGTCCCTTTCTAGAGTGAATGTAAGATTAGAGGTCAGTCAAGGTGACTGGAATCCTGATGACCTTTCTGATTACGTAATTCTGCGCTGAAACATTGTCTTATCGTGACAAACATTTGAAAATGCCCTGGATGACTGCAAACCTTCATAGTCCGTGGGAGATCGTTAATCCTCTAAACACAGGTTAAAGACAGTGCACGGATTAAAGACTCTGCACTCATCTCATCAGCTTAGTTTCCCTGCAATGTGTTTTTCTTTCTCCTCTCATACATATTCCAGAACAGAGAAAGCTCATCTCAGTGTGGTGACTGTTGTGGTTATTTATGCTGCTTATACAAAAAGCCCTTCCCTAAACCTGGCTTTGCACTCGAGCCACGGTGTCCACAATCTCCACGATTCAACAAAGCATGGAGCTCCACGATTTATGACACGCTTGGAGCATGATTGGGAAATAAAAAGGAGGCAGGGCGCATCCAGGAGAGGAAACTTGAAGGAATCGAGATCCTCTACGATGGTGCATCAAGGTCTGATTATGCTCTGCTAAGCTCAACTACACTCGATTCCCACGATCACGATCCAAGTTCCCTCAAGATCATCACGATTTGATCCCCCCCATGCATATCACAATTTCGTCAAATCGTGGAGATAGTGGACATCGTGATCCAGGTGTAAACCTAGATTAATGTAACTAAAGCTAGCTAGTTTGTTTTAGCTTGTTTATAAACATGCCATCTAGCTCTGAAGCATGGAGCATGTGAGCTAAGCACTAATTGCTAGCTAGCTATTTAAAGCAAGAAAACAAATATAACTAATTGTTACACCAAGGCTAAATAGGTAGCTAACTTGGCTGTGGGTGGAGTTACACTTAAAGCTGGGGCTCACGTCAAACTTCAACGATCCCTCAGACAGATGAACAAACTTTACAGTGTTAGATGAAATTTTTTATTTAAGAATGTAAGGATGCTGTTGTAGATTATTCACCCTCTCAATCCTGCACCCTAGCCACACCCACTGACCATTGTTTTGACTCTCTGCAGCCATGACTAGCTTGGTGTAATCATTATATCTTTACTAGTTATATTTTGAACTGTAGGTGTATATTTATATATTAGTGACTGTTAGTGGGTTGTCTGTGTTTTCCTTATTATTACCTACTGATGTGATCTAATCCAAGTAATTATTCTTCACAAATCAGGACTCCAGTGTTTTAGAATGAAGTCTTAAACAATAAGTGTGTGTGTGTGTGTGTATGTGTGTGTGAGGGGTTTTACCGAGCTTCCTCATCTCTTGCTATCAGAAGACGCATGTGGTTTGTGGATGAAGCTGCTCTGAGAATATCCACCGCTCTGGAGGAAGAGAGAAAAAAAAAATCACATTCTTTAAAATAAACACTCACCAGAATTCAGAATTCATGGATAGGTAGATGGGTGTAGTGGCGGACAGGTGAGGTGTTCAGGGTGTACCCCGCCTTTACCCCAGAGTCGGCTGAGATGGGCTCCGGCCTCCCCACAACCCTAATAGGATTAAGCGGTTCAGCATATAAGTGAGTGAGTGATGTCTGAATTAAAAGATGCTATATACATAAAGTTAGCCATTATATTAGGGACGGTTCTGTGTCTCATATTCAGCAAATGAGTTGAAATGAATCCTGGCTTTAAAGTCACACACACCTCTCACTTGTTACACCAATCAGACTTTCTCCATTCACCTCCAGGATCTGATCTCCAGGCTGTAGGTGTCCTAAATAAATAAAATATAGCAGTGAGAATGTTAACCCGCAAAGTAATGGTGTAATAACTGCATGAAAGTCTGGTTTTAAACGAGTCAGGATCTTCAACTGTATACGAGACTGGATGTCATGTTATCACTGTGCACAAGCTTTTATTTTGCAGCCATCATCACCATCATCATCATCATCATCATCATCTTTTTCTGCTTGTTCCGGGGTCGGGTCGCGGGGGCAGCAGTCTAAGCAGTGAGGTCCAGATGTCCCACTCCCCAGCCACTTCCTCCAGCTCTTCCAGGGGGGACAGAGAGGCGTTCCCAGACCAGCTGAGAGAAATCGTCGCTCCAGTGTGTTCTGGGTCGACCTTGGGGTCTCCTCC
Source organism: Neosilurus hyrtlii (assembly GCA_028564935.1). Lineage (NCBI taxonomy): Eukaryota > Metazoa > Chordata > Actinopteri > Siluriformes > Plotosidae > Neosilurus > Neosilurus hyrtlii. The sequence goes on along the minus strand of JAOUQZ010000024.1, from coordinate 23,841,988 downwards.
CGGTTGGACATGCCCGAAACATCATACCAGTGAAGCATTCAGAAGGCATTCTAATCAGATGCCCGAGTCACCTCAAGTGGCTCCTCTCAACCCGGAGGATCATGCGTTCTACTCCAAGCTCCTCCCGGATGGCCGAGCTTCTCACCCTAAAAGGGTGATTTTATAGGGCAATTTTCAGCCATTTTGTCCAATTTATAGCCCAAGTCTGTGCAGTAGGAGCTTTCTCCAGCTCGAGGGTACGCAGTACATGCATGGGGCGTGCAGCGGTACTCTATTCCTAGGCAAATTCTCTTTAATACATCCATCCAATGCGTCATGATTTTAACTCTGTCAGCATTTCTCAGGCTAAAATTTATCCATTTAGCGCATATCAGTACTCTTTTTTAGCATTCCTGCTCAACACCACAAACTTCATCAACTGTGTGTTATTTGGTTAATGATCTAACTCTAATAACAGAAAACAGGACCAAGTGTACGGGACATGGTGAGGACAGGATATGGTCTATTTCAGAAACAGCTCTCCAGGTCAGGTCAGGTTCACCTCACTGTGTTTTTTTTATACCTCTTAAGTGAGTTCCTGTCACAACCGTTCAGCATCAGTTTGTTTATTTTTAAAGACGAAAAGGAAAAGAGAGCACTCCAAGGATCCCCAGTGCCGGCCATTAAGGATAAAGGACATGCACCTTAAATAGGGGGGTTGCTTGCATGGGTTTCCTCCGAATACTCCGGTTTTCTCCCACAGTTCAAAGACATGCACATTAGGCTTATTGGCTGTTCCAAATTGCCCCATAGGTGCGGATGTGATAATGCATGGTTGAGTGTGATGGCCCTGCGACGGTCAGGCGAGCTGTTCAGGGTGCACCCCGCCTTCGCCCAGTGTTGGCTGAGATGAGGTCCAGCCTCCCTCTGGTTCATAAGTGGTTCGGCAAATGAGTGCGTGCGATAAGTTTGGTTCTTGGTTGTGTCCGTATCAGCTCAACAAACACAAGATCAAGATGCACATCTTTACATCCATTCATCCGTTATCTGTACCGCTTATCTGTCAGGGCCATGAGGGAACTAGGAGCCAATCTCAGCTGACTTCACATGGGAGGCGGGGTTACACCTTGAACAGGTCGCCAGTCAGTTGCAGGTCTAATGCAGATGCAAACAACCATTCACACCCAGGGGCAATTAGGAGTACCCAGTTAACCTAACATGCATGTCTTCAGACTGTCAGAGGAAACCAGAGTACAAGGAGGAAACCAGCGCAAGCACAGGGAGAACATGTAAAGTCCACACAGAAAGAGAGGGAAAAAAGTGCACAGTACGGAATTTATTCATGTGCGTTCATTTAAAAGACCTCACAAGTATAAATGAATAATTGTGGCGATAACGTACCATCAGTCGAGGCAAGGCCACCCGGCAAGATCCTTTTCACGTACACTCCAAACTCTTCTCCTGTTACTTCCTTCACACCACCAATGACTTTAATACCTGCAGGAGGAAGTAGACCGGCAGGGTGAGTACGGAAGCAGTGGATAGAAGTGTGTGGGATTCTACTCAGTGTACTTTTCTGTACGCAACATGCAGTGTAGGTTCGAACTAATTATCACAGATGGAAACATCTCCAGTATGATCTCCTCCTCCCACCCCCTATCCCCATTCTTCTTCCCTAATTTGGTTGTATCCAATTCCCACCTGTCATATGCTGACCACCAGCAACCAGGGAGAGGCGTAAGCATGAACATGCCCCCCCTCCATGACACGCGATGTTGCCACTTGCCTCTTTACGAACTGCATGCATGCATAATTGGAGAAAGCACTATATCCACCACTTGTACAAATGAGCTCACAGACGGCCATGATTGGCTGGGGACCGCTGTGAGTGACAAGAAAGTGCACCCCCTCCCTCCCGTGAGAGTTCAGCCAATTAGCTCCCAGGGACTCCCAGTCACGGCATCAACTTGGATTTGAACCGATTGATATCCAGGTTGATAGTCGAGCACCTTGTCGATGTCACTCGGGAGCCCAAGATCGTACATTTTACAGTGAAGTCTGAAAACATTCTGTACTGCTTATCCTATTAGGGTTGCAGGGAAGAGGAACCAGTCCCAGCTGACCGCAGGTGAGAGGCGGGATACACCCTGAACAGGTCGCCAGTTCATTCCAGGGCACACTTGGTAGCCATTTTCCAAAATTTAAAACAGTAGCAAACTTTGAAGGTTGGGAAAGGACAGTTCTGGGGGATTTGGTTTTATTGGCCCACTCTAGTAAACCCCACCCCCACCCACCCACCTCCACGTACCACCTTTTTACATAAAGTGGGCCTGACACAGGAGCGGTTCTGACGGTGTTGTAACCTTTTGTAACCTTTTTGAACTGCGTTCAATTTCTGCGTTCAATTTCTAACTGCGTAAAATTCTGAAAAATGTTAAGAAGTGATCAAGGGTCTGAGGAAGGACTTAGGGAATGAGGAGGGTGGAAACTTCTGTGAATGATGAATCTCGCTCAGAATATACCCGAAAATGGAGTGCAAGGGCGAAGACCTTCAAAAAGAGCCTAAATGTGCTTCATCATCATCATCATCATCATCCCAATGTCAAACTTTAAGTGAGAGGATAAACCTCAGAAATGATCCAATATATTTTAAAACAAGTCCTTATCATTCTTCTGATTTCTCTTCCTAACAGCGTTTTATTTCTACTTTGAACGTAATTAAAATGCAGACGCACACCGCAAAAGCTAAAAGGCTTCTCTCTGACTTTGTGTTTGATGTCGTATAACGCGTCCTGCTGTCTGAGTGTATGAGTGTGTGTGATTGCAGTGGGTTTAATACGCGGTGATGTTGATGGACTGAGTGTGCGCTGTAAGCAGAACAGTGGTAAGGAGCTTAGTGCTGCCTCACGGAGCTCGGTATAAATACAACAAAGAGAATGCAAGCCTGCAGGCTTACAACTCTGTGTGAGTGTGTGGAAGTGTGTGTGTGTGTGTGAGGGATATTTTAGTTTTCCCATCCATCCATTATAAGTACCGTTCATCCATCAGGGTCACGGAGATGCTGGAGCCAATCCTAGATAACTTTGGGTAAGACGTGAGGTACAAGGCAGGACTTACAAGGCATCAACATCCACTCGTATTCGCATCTGCGGCCACTTTAGAGTAGCCAGTTGACCTTATCTACCTGTCTTTAGACTGTCATAGGAAACCACAGCACTCAGAGGAAACCCATGCAAGCACTGGGGGACACACAGAAAGGAGCTTGGGTGAGATCTGAAACCCAAACCGTCTCGCAGTAAGTTGACGGTGCTGACCACTGAGCCACTGTTCTGCCCCATGAGCAACCCGGTTCATCACAAAGGCGTTCAGTGGGGCTGAGGTACAGGATCTCTGCAGGACAATTGAGTTGTTCCACTCTATGCTTAGAGAACTGTCTTCATGGGGCTCACCTTGTACCCAGGTCACTCAGGTTCTGGGCTCATAATCCCAGTGAAAGGAAAAGATTTCTACCAATTTCAGAACACAGTGAGAAAAGTGGAAAATCGTTATTCACTCCACCAAACAGTGGTTTAAGGTTCTGGCTAAGTAGTGTATTTTTTATTCATTTGCTGAACTGCTTAATCCTTCTATGGCTGCGGGGAGGATGGAGCCTATCTCAGCCGACTCTGGGGTGAAGGCAGGGTACACACTAAACAAATTTCCTTGTCAATCACAGGGCAACGCACACACAACCATTCACACTCACACCTAGGGGCAACTGCCAATTCGCCTGGTGTGTTTGTCTTTGAATTGTGGAAGGAAACCAGAGTACCCAGAGGAAACCCATACAAGCACAGGAAAAACATTCAGACTCCACACAGAAACACCCTTGGACTCGAACCCATGACCTTCTTGCTGTGAAGCGGACGTGCTGAGCATTATGCCACCGTACCTGGTGTGTATTAGTAAATTTATAAAGTGTTATAACTGTGATTACTGCAGTTTGTAATTTATGACCAGGGAGGTATGATTGCAATTGTGGTTAGCATGTTTGCATCACAGTTTTAAGTGGTCCAGAAAATGAATGAATGGATGACAACCGACATACATAATACCAAGAGAATCTTATAATCTGCTACCATCATCATTAAAGTCACACTGGCAGAATAAAAACCTGTTGGCACTGATATTCCTCCAACTCATGGTTCATAGAGTCCTCAAGTCATAACTGTGGTGGTGTTCAAGTGTAAACAACTTGTTTATGATGTCTCATGACACGACTGAAAGGCAGCATCAAGCTTCAAATTACACACACTCTTTCCCATGTACCTGAATCTATCTGCATATATATTCTACTTTTGTTTAGAATTCTATTCTGTCTATATATTCAGTTTGTCACATTGGTCTTGTTGGTCCACACATGGAGAAAAACTGCACTTATGTCTCCAAATATTCTTACCTAATCCATTCTCACAGTCCAAAAACTGCATCAGATGCACCGCCCGATCGACTCCATATGGCCCCATCAGCGTCCTGCACAAAGGGAATTGGGGGGGGGGGGGTTCTTGTTATATTGCAGAGAATTCTTTATTCATATAAAGTGTTTTTTAAAAATAACAAAATCCCTGAACAATATCTATTTCCTTCTTTGTCAGCCCTCTGTCAACTGGATAAAGTGCTCACTGAGGCTTGTCACAAATATAAACCTGAAAAAAATCATTACAAAACAGACATTTCACTGATCCAAGAACAGTTTGTGTGAACAAAAACCCTCACAATGTGTTGCCTAGTGATTCATGCAGATATTTCCATCCATCCATCCATCCATCCATCCATTCATCAATCCATCCCTTTAATCCAAGTACGGTTGCACTGTGGCTGGAGCCTATCTCATCCGACTCTTGGCAAAGGCGGGGTACACCCAGAGCTGATCGCCAGGCTATCGCAGGGCTAATACACACACAGCCATATATATATATATATATATATATATATATATATATATATATTCAAATTCAAATGTATTTGTCACATACAAAATCATACACAGTACAATATGTAGTGAAATGCTTAGTACGACTGTCCTAAAATGTGAAGAA
>JAOUQZ010000024.1:23817649-23828108 GCA_028564935.1 Neosilurus hyrtlii | reverse complement strand
ACCAGTAAAAAAATACTGGGAAGGTAACCTGCGATGGACTAGCGTCCCATCCAGGAGGAGTTGAACTCCTAGTCGCTCCACACTACAGAAACTGGGGATAAGCACCGGCCTGATAAAGCCCAACAGACTTACCTTACCTACCTACCTATATATATATATATTAATACACCCTGAACAGCTCGCCAGTCCATTGGAGGGCCAACACACTTAAACTTAGGACCTTCTTGCTTTGAGATGGACATGCTAATTTCTATCAGAGGCGGGTATTTGGACATTCCACATATAAACGCCCTTGCCTATCTTGGGACTCGAACCCAGGACCTTTTTGCTGTCAGGTAGACATGCTAAAACCTATGACACCATGTCACCAATAATTAAATTACTCCTTGAACATTTTAATACTACTAGAGTCACAGGGAGGCTGGAGCCTATCTCAGTCGACACTGGCGAAAGTGGGGCACACCCTGAACAGCTCGCTAGGTCATCGCAGAGCAAACACACACACAACCATTCGCACTTGCACTCACACTCACACCTAGGGGCGATTTGGAACAGCCAGTTACTTCTGGGTACTCCGGTTTCCTCCCACAGTTGAAACGCATGCAGATTAGACGAATGGGTTGTTTCAAATTGCCTCTTAGTGTGAGTGTGAATCGTTTTGTGTGTGTCTGTGTGTGTGTGTGTGTGTTGCAGTGCGATGGTTCAGGGTGTACCCCGCCTTCGCCCAGAGTCAGCCGAGATAGGCTCCAGCCTCCATGGACTCTAGTAGTGAGTAAGCATGGCATTAAAGTTTTGGCGCACGGTGTTGTAGTGGTTAGCACTTACGCCTCACAGCAAAAAGGTCCGGGGTTCGATTCCCAGGCTCGGCCGTCCCTGTGTGTAGTTTGCATGTTCTCCCTGTGCTGCTGTGGGTTTCCTCTGGGTACTCTGGTTTCCTCCTACAATCTACAAATCATGCAGATGAGGCTAATTGGCTCTTTAGTATTCCTCCTAGGTGTGAACGTAAGTGTGAATGGAAGTTTGTCCAGCAGAACAGGTTCTGCAGGAGGAAGGCTAGCAACCCTCTCACGTAAAAACGTACTGTGCACTGCAGCAGAAACCACAAAGGTGGCCCAGTGCATGATGGGTGCGGAATGGGAAGTTAGAAACAGGGACGGTTTTGCATAGCGAAATATTCATCTGGTAATTGATTGCGGTGACAAATTTCGAGCAGAGATATCTCGTGTTCACCGCCATTTACGTATGAAGCTTTAATTGTTTAGAAACGGCGGCTCCATTCTCACTTCCTGTGCATCATTAACGCGCAGCATATTGGATGCCGTTACTTCACCCCTGTCATCACCTCACACGACTGGTGCACTAATCACTCATGGGATCTCGCCTTATCTCAGTCTTCTGTCCCTCTGAGTCTGACCAGCTGGACTCCGCATTTCCAGGATGATGTCATGCTCTTTGTTCGAGGCGCTCACTGGCGTATCTGGAGGTGTGTCAGGTGCCCTTCCTGTTAGTATTACAAAAAAATAGAGGTTGTGACTGGGTTAATCCTGGAGTGGGGTGAGTGACTGAGCTGTAACTGAATAATTAAGGGATATATATGTATATATAAAAAATTTGGTCATAGCGTAGTGGTTAGCCTGTCCGCTTCAGAGCAAGAAAGACTTATGTGGGGTTTGTTCTATGTTTGCATGGGTTTCCTCTGGGTACTCCAGTTTCCTCCCACAGTTCGAAGACATGCACATCAGGCTACTTGGCTGTTCCGAATTGCCCCTATGTGAGTATGTGAGTGTGAATGGTTGAGTCTTTGCTGCCCTGTGATGGTCTACCAAGCTGTTCATGGTGTGTACCCCACCTTCGCCCACTGTTGGCTGAGATAGGCTCCGCCTACCCGAGTCCCGAGTAGGATTAAATGGTTTGAGTTCAAATTGAGTTTGCTGGTGACGTTAAGTAATTCTAGGCACTGACAGCTCCAGGGACGCCGGTTTGATCTCAGAAGTGCGGAATTGCACATCTTCTCATTGTGTCTGTGTTGGGTTTCCTCCTAGATCTCTAGTTTCCTCCACCACTCAAATAACATACATGTAGATGGATTCGCAATGTTAAATTCCGCATAAGGGTGACAGACTGTAAATGTGTGGGTGCATGGTGCATTAGGATGGACCGCCATCCTACGGTGGGTGAATTCTCCCATCATGCCCCAAGTGTTACTGGTACAGGCTCTGGATCCACCACACCCACCAGATAAACTAATGAATAATTGGTCTGTTCAGGCTTTTAAACCAACAGTTTGCTAGGCTTCTGAAAACTGAGAAAGTGATCATAAAAATAATTGTACTCATCCTTGAAGGTGATCTGTCTGGAAAACCTACTTTACTGACAACCTCTAGATAAGGAAATCTTTCAGATCCCTGCTAGACTTAAATGTTCTAAAGGTCTGAGGCTCCATCTGGTGGCATTGTCAGGACATACATTCATTCATTTGCTGAACTATTTAATTTTACTAAGGTCGTTGCGAGGCTGAAGCCAATCTCAGCCAACACCCTGAACTGCTCGTCAGTCTGTCGCAGGGCCCACACACACACAACCATTCACACACATACAAACACACACACACACACACCTTAAATGTAGGGGCAATTTAGAACAGCCAATTGGCCTAAAGTGCATGTCTTTGGACTGACAGAGGAAACCGCAGTACCAGGAGGAAACCCATGAAAGCACAGAAAGAACATGTAAACTTCACATAGAAATTTCCCTGTTGAGCCCAGGACTCAAACCCAGGACTCAAACCGATGACCTTCTTGCTGTGAGGCGGATGTGCTAACCACTACGCCGGTGGACATGCTAACCAATGGTCCCATGCTAACCAATGGTCCCAAATTATAGTAAAACATACAACCCTAAAACCATCAAAAATCTATCAGACATCAGTACTGACAGAATATTTATAAGGATTCCCTTTGGAGAAAACCTGCATGTTTGTGGCGGCACTGTGGTTGGCATGTCCGTTTCACAGCAAGAGGGTCCTGGGTTTGAGTCCCAGGCTGAGGCGTTTCTGTCTGAAGCTTGTATGTTCTCCCTGTACTGGGTTTACTTGTTGGCAATTTGGACTAACTGGTTGACCTAATGTGCATGTCTTTTGCTTTTTGGAGGAAATCGGATTACCGGGAGGAAACCCAAGGAAGAATGACTGCTTGATCCTAGTAGGGTTGTGGGGAGGCTGACGTTGGGCGTACCTGGAAAGCTTGGGGTACACCTTAAACAGCTCGTCGGTCTACTACAGAGCCAACAGATAAACCATTCACGCTTACACCTTACGGCACTCTGGAACAGCTAATTAGCCAAACGAGCATGTATTTGGACTGGAGGAAACTGGAGGAAACTGGAGGAAACTGGAGGAAACCAATAAAAATATAACGACAGTTTATATTACGGTGATTGAAACTGGGGCACGGTGGCGTAGCGGTTAGCATGTCCGCCTCACAGCAAGAAGGTCCTGGGTTTGATTCCCGAGCTCGAGCATTTCTGTGCGGAGTTTCCATGTTCTCCCCATGTTTGCGTGGGTTTCCTCCACTTGCTCCGGTTTCCTTCCACAGTCCGAAGACATGCAAATTAGGCTAACTGGCTGTTCCAAATTACTCCTAGGTGTATGTGAGTGTGAATGGTTGCGTGTGTTGCCCTGTGATGGTGTGGCGTACTGTTCAGTGTGTACCCCGCCTTCGCCCAGTGTCGGCTGAGATAGGCTCCAGTATCCCTTGAAACTCATGTGGATGGGTGGAGCTAAAAATTGTACTTCAGTCAGCCAGCAGGGGCGCTAGACCCGTGGTAGCTTTAAGCTGACAGCCCATTTTGATGTCTTTACTGTAGTTCATCTGTGCTTCAAGTCAAAAAGATGCTATTAAAAAAAAAGGTATTTAAATGTAAATATACCTCCTGGAATTAAATATAATACATGAGTTATTTGTTGTGCTTGATTGACAGCCTCATAAAAAAACTAAACGGTGAAATAATGATCATCATTCACATCTGATCCGTCTTGGTAGAATGTAAACACACACTTGGTTACTAGAGAGTCGGTTTAAATCGTAGTGCTGTCGCGGATGTTGCAGTCGGAAGCTGAAGAGTTGGATCTGTGTCTTTAATCCACGCCCACAAGAGAAATCCGGATAGTCACGTTTGATTGGGTGATATTGATTATGGGCGGGACGATATGGCCACTTTGGACGAAATGATTGGCTAGAATCTTACTTTGGACAACGCCCATGGCGCGGCTGCCTTCAGTCCGGTTAAAGACGCCATTTTGTCGTTAGCGGTGACGAGGAGAACAGGGATATTGTTGGAAAGCGGCATTGAAAAGGTAAATAAAAAAATAATAATAATAATAAACGGAAGCATAATTTTCTTTCTTTTCTTGTTCGTGGTAAAATTCACAAAAGGGTATCCGTTTAACAGGACATTAGTAAAAAAAACCCGGTATATTTCCAAGCTAATACGTTAGCTATTGAATTAGCTACGTTAAGGAAGGTATTTTGCTAGCATGCTAGCTAGGCTAATATTTGACTAGCTAATTCTGTAGCACGGACAGCTAACATTTACCGTAGTTTATTAGACTTGGCTTATTTTTCACACGACGTATTGTATAAATATGTAAGATATAGTTCGTTAGTACTAGTTTATTTAGGAATAAGACGGTTAAGTAGCCGTCCTGTCTGATTAGCTCCGGTGCTAAGCTTATCGGTGGATGTTGCTAACTCAGAAGCTCGAGATCTCTGAAGAAAAAGCAACAGGAAATGGATCAAGGGGCTTATTTAACGTGAAAACACCGAATTAAATCAGTCGGTTTAATAAAGACAGAATGAATGGAGGAAAAATAAGTATGTGTAGGCTAATTTAATTAGTCAGCGAGCCTGGGATGGGGTAGGCCTTGTGTTTCATGTGCGGTTGTACTTGAGACGCATTATGAAGGGTTGTGGAGTGTTCTAGCAAACAGGGGTTTGGTATGAAATGGGATTAAATAACCAATATCTTTCATATCAAATGAATATATCGGGGTTTTTTTATGTGTTCATGAAACGTATTAAATGTTTATATTGCATATATGTTTGTTATTTGCTGAATGATTTATATTTGGAGGTAGTTATTGGGTTCCTGGTGTATTGGAGTGTCCTGTGCTGACGTCACCTGGGGACCCCATTCATATGATAGGAGTGATACAGGTCAGATTTTGTTGTTTCCGGCTGAGAAATACAGGGGAAGTATTTTTAAATATATATATATAATTATGTGTAGGTTATAAATGTCGGGTTTGTAAATCGTTCAGGGTGCATATTTGTTTAAAGTGCCTCCAAATATATAAAATTGCTTTTTGTTTCATTATGGTCTGAAACAGCCTGAAAAATGACACAGCGTTAGTTAAAACGGGATGGAGATGAGCGAAACGATGCAAATCATGGGTTGTCCGCAAGCTCGTCAATCGGACCAGGCCATCAAAATATCATTTACTTTGCACAGACCACCATCCTAACATCCTGGCAATGAAAATGCTGTATATTGGAGTGTGCCTCATGCGCTTCCTGGATGTCGTGTCCGGAGAGATTTAGATAACAATTAAGTATGAATTTTCCAAATGTCTGATATGGAACAGCGTGAAAAATCATGAAAAATGATGCCACGTTTGTTGACATCGGATTCATATGAGAGAAGAAATCGGTATGGTATAATTTTTTTCGGGCCCGAGGTGTAAAGCTAATCAGTGCTATTAAGTGAGAGAACTTTTGCCATTTAGCGAATTTGGTGAAGTGCAAAAAACTGCTTTCAAAAACATGAAGTGTCCTGAAATTTTAAATAGTTTTTTGAGGTCATCACAATGACTTCATAATCAGCTATACGAGGCTAGTGTAAAGCTATGGCAGTCTGCAAGGTGTGTGCTTTGCAAAGCACTGAAAAAAAAAACTGTGTATGAGCTAACGCTTGGATACCAGGTGCCTCGTTCATGCCATTTAATTATTTATATTTTGTGGGTTTAATATGCAAGTTTTCCCAGACAGGATGTAGTTATTTATTTTTAGGTGCTCTGACATTGACAATCCATGTAGGCTCCGTTGTTACATGGATTTGATCATTGACATGTTCTATTTTGTAAAGCTGTATGGTTTTGTGTACACCTGATAATGAAAACGTTATTCAAAAATGTGCCATTCTACCTTTGAAGCGGAATGAAAGGAAAGCCTTCCAAACCCTCGTTACACTGAAAATATGTATATTTTCATCGTCAGGTGGTTTTTACTTGCAATGTACTAAAAAGCGCTCGATAGTTTTGCATTGGCTTGTTTGAAAAGGCCGTCGTTTGTAGTCCGTCTCACTTCTGCGAGAATAGGATGTAGACCCATCAGTTCCCATAAGGCAAGATGCCACTGAAAATAACAGTATACAGATATTAAACTAACAGATCAGTTGAATATTAATGTACTTGTGATTAATGCTTGACACATCTGCACATAATACAACATTATATTAATTTGCATTGTATCAGACAGGCGTCTGCTCATTTACATGGCGAGCACATGGTAAATAAAACTTCCGTATGAACTGATTGTCGCCATCCCTGTCCCGTAGACATACACACACACACGCACAAAAAGATCTATACAATGTATGCAAGCTTTTAATAAGTTTGTGTTTAATTTCCCTTTAGTGTTTTGGTCAGATGTTATCGTTACATTGAGTAACAATATTAAAGGTCCAGCTGTACTCGTCCTCGCTCACAGTGGTGAGCCTCTAACCCGAGTGCACGGACTCTGTTTAATGCTTGCATTTTATTGGTGATTAAAATAAGGATACATTCATTCACACTGTGTTCTTCCTCATACTGTCACTTTTTCACGAGTTATCACTTTTCTTTCGCACCACAGACGCCTTGTTTGTACATGACCTGGAGAATAAATGCTTACTGTTCTGTTCTGTGACTTCTTTCAACATTCTCTTTAGACTAAAATAGTAAAAATGAAAAAATCTGTCAAAGCCATCATTAAACAAATTGTTTTTTGTTTTAAAAAAAAAACCCAAAAAAACCACACTTTGCTGGTACAGGTTGACGAGCCTTTTTTCTGGTGTATTGGTTGTTGCTTGGAGCTTTAGTGTGGTATCAACATCGGGAAGGTCTGATTCCTTAAATTAATCGCTAAGAGTTCGCTTTGTACATGTGGTTGTTTGGTTATTTTGGCTTGATGTGTTGAGAAACACTACTTGATTCGTCGGGCTATGATGATCTCGGTCTATCTTAGTCTGTGTGTGGCGCAACCTCGACATCGTGGGCGAGATCAGATGGTGTCATGTGCCTGGCTCGGAGCTCTCATATCCTAGAGCTTCAGCCACGTCGCACATGCTTTTGTTTACCTGTGATGTCACAAGATACCTGGGGACATGCCCTGTAGATCGAGCGCAGGTGAAGTGTACAGGTGCTGACTTATGATATTATTATTATATCAGATTATAATATATATTTTAAGATATTTTTTAAGAGACAAAAAAAAAGTCCATGACTCTTTGTGTTTTATGACCGTTTCGTACTACCCTGCTTCCAGTCTATCCTAGAGCCTTAAATACCACAATCAGCAAAACACCCATGTCTCTGCAGTTCGGTCGTGTCACGGCTGACCGATCCGCAGAAAACTGTTAGGTCGAGGTGTCAGTCCCGATCCTGTTAACCTGCGTAGTGAGGCGTAGATCATCGGCTCGAATGAAAATCCCTACAGTGGTTGACAAGAGGGAAAGCGGGGCAATAGGATCGTCTGTAGGTCGTGTGAGCGTCGTGCCGGTGCTTGCGGTTGTCATGGAGGGGGTTGACCTTGTTTTCGCAGGCCTGAAACATTTGCAGAGGGCTCATTATTACCTACCGCACCTCCCTTCTCTTGTCCTTAAGCAGTCAATAATTAATCCTTCACGGACCTCGTGAATTACTCATGAGGCTCGGTTTGTCGTTGACTGTTTCATGGAGCGCCGGCTTCAGGTAACCTAGTAGACATCGTGAAAGATATCTGTGAGCAAAACATGATTACGGATATATTTGTTCATGGACAGACATTCTAAATTATATACACTAACCGTAGTACTTGTTTTATGTGGACATGTTTAATTTTATGCCACTTTTTATTCATTCACTGCTTATTTTTGTAAAGTATGTAAATCCTAATTATTGGCACCCTTGGTCAAGATTTGGTTTGAAAGGGTTTGGACCCAATTTTTTATTCTGAAACTAAAAATATAAAAGAAGGACTTGTGTTACAATTAGTGGCACCTGTGTTCTCAGAACAGACATCTCCCTATGCAAACGTTTCAGACAGCACATCTGGACCTGATTGTGTCCATTGAGAACGGTGATCGACCCAAAGTTATTGTAGATTTCCAATTCCACCCATTTATATATCTATATATCTGTCTCATTTTGAGTTTCTAAATGAGCTTGTTTCCCTCCGGTCCTCTTACTCAGTCCTCTCCGTTTCACCCCTGCTTGTAGGGTGGAGGCCAACTTGTAGATGAATCTCTTAGTCTTCTTGTGGTACAACAAATCGACGTCTCTCACTCTTCTAGCCGTGTATTTGTTTCCAGTATGAGTCAACGTTCCAGCACACTTCCTCATAGCTGTACTGCTGTTGTGCATTTTGAAGGCCTCTATGTGTTACAGATGTAGACTCAGGGATGAATAAGTGCAAGGTTTAGTCATCTAAGAGACATTTTAGCTGCGGAACCTGATGGCACTCGTCACTGTGTGGGTTGGGAATGTGAAACTGGGCAGTTTTCCGTCACTAGGACCAGAAAATAAAGGCTGCAATGATAATTCCACTTGTTTTTTTAATATGTAAATCATCACCACTAGTTCTGGTTATTTAGCCAGTTTAAATATGTTTATAATCACGGTAATTATGACCGCTGTTATTTTAATTGCTTATTGCATAACCGGATGTGTAATCGTGGCCTTCCTTTATTTTGGTTAGTAACTTTTGGTTTTGCCTGTTTAGAAGAGTGGAAGTGCTTTCGTCTGCGTTTTTGCAACAAGAAAGTCGGAACATTTTTTTTGAGTCCTCTGATTTGGTTGGTTAGACCCACGTGAAACATGAGCGCAACGAGAAGAACGAGAAGCTTGTGGTATGAAAGGAGAGCCTTACAAAATCTCCTGTTACACATGAACACGTATATTTTCATTATTAGAAGTAGTATTTACTTACATTTTTGCAGTTTCGTAATCTGATAATTTGTTTGGTAGTTTTTATAAACCTGATTAAAAGGTCACCATTTGGAGTCTATTTCTCTCTTGCGAATGCATGAAATCACGAGAATAGGACGTGAATCCATCAGGCAAGATAACGGCAAAAATAACAGTATACAGATATTAAACTAAACCTCTGAATGAAATAAAACTATGTACATCACATAATACATGCTTACGTTTACATACATCAGACCAGCCTGCGCTCATTTACATGAACGAATTGGATGTCCCGCTATTCATGTTGCGTTCAATTTTCCCATGATGCATCACAGACAATGTAAAAAAAAAAAATACAATGTTAGCCTGTGGTAGCTGTTTTCTATTAAAAATTTTTTTTACCTAAATTGTAGAAAAATGCTTTTCCAAGCACCTCGTAGCTGTGAGTACCCAATCAGTATGTAGGACAACACCAGGTATGTACGATACCTGCCTGTCACGAGGTAGGCGTGATGCTTTGCAGGCACAAATTTAATACCAGGTAGGATGACGTTAGTTACTATCAAAGGACAACACAGCAGGGCTGGAAACCAAAGAATGCTGTCGTCGGCTTCCTGGTCCTACACACTGCATGACTGTAACAGTTAATTAACCGTGTCGTAAATCAAGGGAGGCAAACGTGTTCTAAAGGAATTTTTTATTAAAATCTCTCTCTCTCTCTCTCTCTCTCTCAGTGTGTTTGTTGTTTGAAGTTTATGAGAACGCGTGTGCCGTGTCCGGCAGCGCTAGGATGAAAGAATGAACACGGCGCACCTTCGGGCTAGTTAACGTAACGCGTCGTTTCAGACTGTCTGAGCGGGCAGGTGATCCGGGACATCCGACAATCCGACCGCGCAGAAATGTGGCATTATTTGAGAACTTACACAAGCTTGGTTATTTCCTCTTGATGAACTCTTTGTAGGTATGAAGGGGGATGTTTAAAGGTGGAGACCGTATTTGGTTTCCAACACCTTTAAACACTGACTTGTTACTGTAGTGGTTTACGTTCTGGATCTGTTTAACCACTTAACAGAAATAGCTTTCTGATGTAATTTTGTGTGTGTTTCAGTCTCATTTCTTGTTTTGGTTTATTTTTTTGGTAAGCAACCATGTATCTGCAGAGATGAAATTATATCTTCAGTCTCTCTCTCTCTCTCTCTCTCTCTCTCTCTCTCTCTCTCTCTCTCTCTCTCTGTCTCTCTGTCTCTCTGTCTCTCT
>JAOUQZ010000024.1:23792909-23817549 GCA_028564935.1 Neosilurus hyrtlii | reverse complement strand
TGTGTGTGTGTGTGTGTGTGTGTGTGTGTGTGTGTGTGTGTGTGTGTGTGTGTGTGTGTGTGTGTGTGCGTGCATGTCATATGGGGACGTATAGCAGATGAACTAATTTTTTATATTTTGCATGTAGCACATTTTATTGGCCACAAAGTGGCAGCATAGTGGGAGCATTTCTCCCTTCTTAGGAAATGGAGAAAAGGAAATATCAGACAATGTCAAAATCATGTTCATTCATTCATTTTCTAATTCTTTAATCCTAATTTGGGTCGCAGGGAGGCCAGGGCCCATATTAGCCAACTCTCAAAACCTCAGAATAGGGTAAAAATCAATAAAGTAATATATATAAATAAATAAATTATTAGATAAATAAATACATAAATGAATGAATGAATAAATTAATGAATAAATAATTAAATAAAGCTGAGTTAAAAACTTAGAATTTCAGAGGTATAGGGAAATAGAAGAAGGAGATAAAGGTAAAGCTAAATGTTCAAAATAGACAGTGTGGATTGAAGGACAGTTTAGACAACTAAAGAGACAGAAAATAGGCTGTGGCAATGGGCAGAGCTAAAATAATAATGAAGCCAGCCAGAAGGATCCCTAGACGTCTGATCAGTTTGAGTCCTAGTCTTCAGTTTAGTCCTATAAGCAGTCTATGATCTAAGCTATGTCTGATAAATTGCATTACATATATAAGCTTAAAGCATAAAAATATATAGAATTTTCAAAAAAACTGCTCCTGCATAGAACTGAAACTTCACCTGCACATTCTCATCCTCAGGAAACACTTCCCATCAACCATTGTACCGTTCACAGTCACCGGACATTTGACTTACGCACCATATGGCCACATTACACCTGCTCACAATCACACCTCATTATTTGCAGCCTAGATAAAGACTCTGCTTTCATGCACCCACCACCAACTATTGCTCTGTGTCACCTGCTGCCAGTCTAAATCGAGCCTTGTTTATTCTGATTGTGTTATCTGTGTATAACCAAGTTTGTTTTCTCATTGCAAATTACCTGCCTAGCCTTTGCCATTGGGGTGACAGAGTGATGTATTGGTAAGCACGTCTGCCTCACAGCAAGAGGGTCCTGTTCAGGGTGTATCATGTCTCAGCTGAGATAGGTTTCATCCTCACTGTGACCCTAATATGATTAAGCAGTTTGGTAAATGAGTGAGAGAGTAAGTGAGAGACATTGTGTTTCTGTGTATGATCTCTGCCTGCCTCATCTACAACGCTTTTGGACAATCTGTTCTGTGTTGTTTGTTGGATCGACTGAGCTCTAACTGTCCCATGTTTATGAACTTGGAAGGTGCTCTGGATTTCTCCGCATTGTCTGCTTCATCTTCAACTTGCAACCTGGCATTTCCCTGCTACACACCAGTGTGACAGAGCTCTCTGACAGGGCTAGTTGAAAATATAATCAGCTTACCTGTACACAACAAATTCCCCCAAAGGTAAACACTCAGTTTAAATGCCTCTTACCCTCACCCAAAACTGCTATTTACAAACTGCAGCCACAATTAGAGCCACCTACAATGTTTAATGAGCACAAATATAAAATCCTAGAGCACGCGAAGCAAATATTGTAGTCAGTTAATGAGTTTTATGTGCAGACATCTATCACACAATAGCACTTAGGGGTTTTAGATTTAAATGTAGAAATTGCAGGCTTAAATTACTTTATGAGTTATGTAAGAATATTCCAATGTGAAAGGTGGTAGTTGTTTAATAAGTGACCTGTGGCTGATTCTAGACCTTAGTGTTTTTCTAATGGAATTCATAGCATCCAACAGGAGACTTGTGGTCTGAAGGTAAACAAGAAAATTAATTCACTTATTCATTTTTGCTGAACAGCTTTATCTTATAGGGTTGAGGGCTCACCCTGAACAACTCTCCAATCCATCCAGGGTCAACACACATACAACAATTCACACTCACATACACCTAGAGGCAATTTAGTACAGCCTATTAGCCTAATGTGCATGTCTTTGGACTGTGGGAGGAAACCGCAGCATCTGAAGGAAACCCATGGAAGCACAGTGAGAACATACCAACTTCACAAAGAAATGCCTTCACCGAGCCTGGGACTCAAACTCAGGACCTTCTTGCTGTGACGCAGACATGCTAACCACTACTCTATTGTGCCGCACCAGACAAGAAAGTCACTCACTCACTCACTCACTTGCTGAACCTCTTACTCCTACTAGGGTTGCAGGGAGGCTGGTGCCGGCCGATATTGGGCGAAGGCAGAGTACACCCTGAACACCTTGCCAGACATTCACACCTATGGGCAATTTGGAACAGCCAGTTAGCTTAAGGTGCGTATGTTTGGACTGTGGGAGGAAACCTTCACAAACATGGGAAACAGGGGTGCTTGTAAATTAAACCCAGGACCATCTTGCTGTGGGGCGGACATGCTATCCACTACACCACCATGCCACTCTAATCTATATTTTATTTTTATTTTTACCTTTTTTTCTGATGTTGTTTCAATGATGTTGCTTTAACTGATTGCATGGCAATAATTAATTTCTTTCTTTCTTTTCTTTTCTATATTCTTCTCATTCTTTGTAACATTACACATTTGTTTTCTTTTATTTAAGTTACTACCATCTACATGGTCATTGATAGGGTGCTCTAATGCCTGTTTGTTTATGCTTGTATAATGATGGATGTTTTTCATCTATTTCAAAGTAGGAAGTAGTGAAAGATTGTGAAATATTGATTAAAAAGGCCAGAGGGTAACAATCTAATCCCAGGGGTAGTTTCTTCAGACAATCCTTCGTAGGCATCTGTTGAACAAATCAAATATACTTCCATCCTCAGTTACCTTATTGTATGAATGTCTACAGAGTTAAGTGTATTTCCACATATGTCCACTGTATAATCTTTCTCATTCATCCTTCACTTTTGATAACACAAGCAATGATGAATTACTGTGTTCATTACTGTGTTTATTAATTATACTTAATGCTTATCAAACCCTCACTGTATATTCACAAAGAGGCAGGGTGTAATTATTGTTATTATAATATGTATGGAGTAAAAAGCAATTTATTATATTTAAATAAGAGTGAATTATAGACCCAGTCATTAACAGCTGCACATGCCTTGCTAGGTTAATCCTTAAGCCTCTGAATTATTAAGAAGATGGATTCCCTTTCATGGACCAGTGACTAACTGTGGAGTATGAAAACTAATGCTCCAAGATTCAAGTCAGCCAACATTGCCACTCATGCTGTATCACTGGTCACACTAAGGGGGGAAGCGTTATCTACCGGCTTCTACATACACAGTTGAGTATGATTGATTAATGTCACTGTGATTAACAGGGGAGAGAGACAGTACCATCTATCCTACCATGATAAAATGATCAATTTTTCATTCAGCTTCATGATCTCCTGACTGCAGAGTGAACACTCTTCTGTTCTGCCACAAAACAATATTTTACTATATTTTATGCACTTGATAATTACACAACATCTCAGGGACAATTCAGCGAAATCTACCAAGCCTAAGTGAATAATTGTTTTATGAATTTATTCGTTCATTTGCTAAGCCACTTAATCCTAGTTATGGTCCCAGGAAGGCTGGCACCCATCTCTACTATGGGTAGTAATAATAATAATAATAATAATAATAATGATAAGTCTGTTCATAGTTTCCAGGTGTTTGACTGTATTATGACTAAGAATGTACTTTTAAAGTGAGAGTCAATTTCCTTGTTGACATCAAATGAATGCACAAAAAAAATCACATCAGTGCTTTACTGCCTTACTTTCATTTTAACATTCGGAACCTAGCAGCTTTGCTACTTTAATTTCTCTTTTAAATCTGTGCAAATGAGAGAGAGAGAGAGAGAGAGAGAGAGAGAGATTATCAGTTTATCCAGTAATGCACAAAGCTCTTGTCTCCTTTTTTAAGTTTTCATTAAGGTAATACAGGAGGCTCTGAATCCTCAGTTTTGTATCTCAAGAATTGCTAAAATTTATTAGGGCACAAAGAAATCATTCATATTCCCCTTACTCCGAAATAATGCATCAGCACGCTCTGACAGTTTATGTAAGGCCTTGTCATTCAAGAACCTATTATGGTGTTATTTATGGTTTAATTTGATTCTTGTTTCCTCATTAATGTTGCTGATCTTACTAATTGGTGAATTGTGAGAAAGTGTACAATGATGCAATTTACATCCATGCCCTTCGGGTTTGTGGTGATAAGAGTTAATGAAATGGGAAAAGACATAAACCTTAATGTCCAACATGCATCACTCTTGGGTTCAGCTGGAAAGATTTAGTTGTGTATTGATTAGCTTTTTAGTGCTCACTGAAGACGAATGAAGTAGTCATTGTAAAGTTTATTGACTTCTAAAGATTTGCTCCACCATTGTGTATAGAATATGCACCTGTAGCTCAATGGGGAGTGACTGGGAATGTGAAATTGTTTCATTCTGAAGGGTTATCTTTCATACTTGCTGCTTTAGAGAACAACTGTGTAGAGTAAATCGAGTTACATCTATTACTACTCATCAGTACGTTCCTGCTTCCCACAAGCAACTGCTCAGTTAAATTATTCAAATCCAATTGACCAGTCAATGACTGACTCTTGACATGTTAATCTTTGGGGTCTAAACATTTTTTAAACCCCCAGTACACTATAAACTGTAGTACGCTTATTTAGTATACACTTGAAATATGTCCTGAGGCAGATGAATGCTGTTTCAGCAGACACCAACAGTGACTTTAAGGGAATAATAGTTTTCCCCATGCATTAATGATTAATGGAACATCACATCCCCTCTACAGATCCAACTGGGAATAAACCAGTGAAAAAAACATATAAAGAAAGACACAGCAAAGCATTAATCATTGATAAGGAAATGTACAATCTTGTTAAATGAGAGCATGGATTTATTTTCCAAAATAATATATCACAAAGCATCCTTACATGGTATGAATTCTCAGTTACATACTTGTAACAGTAACAGCAAAAACAACAGAGCTTCACACTTGCAAACACTAAAACACGCAACATGCAGTCTACACTCCTAAAGGAATTCAGGGATTGCCACAGAGTAATACCTGTTACAAGGCAAACATTGGCAAGCGCTCAAGAATATAAGTCTCATGCTTACTAAGTCGATGAGGTCAGTATCTTTATACATTTAAACACATTGACAAATTGCTTTATACTAATAGTTTTTAATAGAAATAATTGCATTTTTATGTCTCTCTTCTTGATTGAAGGGTTGAAATGAGCGATAAGGGCAGATTTCCTGGTTTCACAGCTGGTTTCTCAGATGCACTTTAGCAGGTATGAGTTGCAGTAGGAGCCTCGGTTACATTCACACAGCTGCCCAAATCGGGGACCAAACCTCATCGCACAGCGGGAGCCGACTGCACACTGAAGGAAAAAAAATTAAATCACATCTCCAGTTACACATTTACCTATGTGACCCATCACCACAAAATGAGTCATAATGCACCCAAATGACTTTTTAAATCGATTGAATTTACTGAATTAAATATTTTACTTAAACTTGAGATACATTTACAAAGCCAAGAGTATTCTCTGTCTCTCTCTGTCTCTCTGTCTCTCTGTCTCTCTGTCTCTCTGTCTCTCTCTCTCTCTCTCTCTCTCTCTCTCTCTCTCTCTCTTTCCTGTCAGTCACAGAGATATTTGCCAAACCTGGGTGTCTGTGAGCTCGGGTTCGTGTGTGTTATGCTGCTGGATTGACATCTCAGAGGAATCGCGTCAAGCCTGCACCCTCTCCAATGGGTGTTTAGGAGGAAATCGGGAACATAAAACTTCCTGATGTACTTCCTACTGCACTCTTGTATATTAGACCTAAATGTTAACAGTTGACGTGTGTGTGTGTGTGTTAGGCGTGTCATAAAAAAACTTGTCTTCCCGGCCTTACTACCGTTTTTTCTCGGAACCTGTTCCCGAAACGGCAGACTGCACGCAGCTAGTGTAAAGGCAGTGTAACCTTTATGATGCACAGCTGCGCTTGGCATTTAAATCGTTCAGTCAGATTTATTGGGTTTGTGTGTAGGCTGTTTGTCTGTTTTCTTGTTAATTCATCTTTTTAGTTTTTTTTTAAGCTTTGTATAGCAGTGTCTGATCGACCGGGTCTGAGAGCCCTGCTCTGATTTTCTGGAAACTGGCTGTCCTTGTGTCAGAACTGTGTTCCTCGTGGACCTTACGGTGCATTATGGGTATCGTGTTCCCTGTCCGGCCTGTCATCGTTTTGTTTGTTTTTGCTAGCGGGCAAGAATAAAAAATTAGGTTGCTGGAGGGCGTTTTTGGACGTGGCTCTCGCCCTCGCTGCTTCCTGCAGTGGCGCTTCCTGTTTACATGCAGAGGCTCATACAAGCGTGTTTTCTCTTCGTGTGGACTTTATAGTGAATGGGAGAAGCTGAAGAAAGCACTGATGTCGCTTTTCTCCAGAAAGGTTTAAAAATGATTAAAAAAATCTTTTCTTTTCTTTTTTTATTAAATAATTTAAGGGAGTGTTCATGATTATTTTTGCCCATAAGAACAAGCGTCGTCATGGCTGATGAGATTTTTGTGCAAGGGTGTGCTCATCTCCCTTTATATCGCACATCAGACGGCAGAAGATAAGCGATCCTTCTCCCGGTTTGATTAATTCAGAGCTCTGGCGTCTCCTTTTACAGGCTGGTCAGGTTTCTGGTTACCTGCAGTGCCCTACATTCGCATCATCACTGACCTCATTGTTCCTTCCTCTCCAGGCCCAAGCAGCCACGCGGTGCTGAGCCGTAACCTTTGTTTCTAACCACACAATGTGAGTTTGGCACTTGGAAGTCTTTTTGCTTTGCATAGAGAAAGTAAACAGGTTCAGCGTTTTGACTTAATTTTCCTAATTTGTGAGGAAAGCTGTAGCGTCGGGTTGGTCCGTGTAACAAGGCAAGGGCACAAGCGGCAGTGGGGAAGGGGTTAAATGAACATCATGCTACATTTGGTGGAGCCTGCACAGAAGCTGTGGCAAAAAAAACCCCAAAAAACGAGGAGAGTGATGTTGGACGGAGGGTTGCGGTGTTTTTCAGTGTTTGGGTGGCTCTGGGTTACTGATCAGGAGGTTGGCGGTTCAAGCCCCAGTGTCACCAAGCTGCCCTCAGCTGCACAGTTGTATACATGTGAAACTTGAAAAATATCGTGCAAAAGTTAATTTATTTCAGTAATTCAACTTAAAAGGTGAAACTAATATTATAAACTCTTTACTTGCAAAGTGAAAAATTTCAAGTCTTTATTTGTTAGAATTTTGATGATTATGGCTTACAGCTTATGAAAATCCCAAATCTAAAATCTCAGAAAATTAGAATATTCCATGAATAAAAAAGGATTTTAAATACAGAACTGTCGGCCCTGTGTAAAGTATAATCATGCAGATGTACTCAGTACTTGGTTTGGGCCCTTTTACATGAATTACTGCCTCACTGCGTGGCGTGGATGCTATCAGCCTGTCGCACTGCTGAGGTGTTATGGAAGACCAGGATGCTTCCATAGCGGCCCTCAGCTCTTCTGCATTGTTTGGTCTCATGTCTCTCATCTTTCTCTTGGAAATGCCCCATAGATTCTGTATGGGGTTTGGGTCAGGAGAGTTTGCTGGCCAATCCTGCACAGTAATCCCACGGTCACTGAACCATGTTTTGGTACTTTTGGCAGTGTGGGCAGGTGCCAAGTCCTCCTGGAAAATGAAGTCAACATCTCCGTAAAGCTTGTCTGCTTAAGGAAGCATAACGTGCTCTAAAATGCCCTGGTAGACGGCTGCGTTGACTCTGGACCTAATAAAGCACAGTGGACCAACACCAGCAGATGACATGGGTCCCCAAATCAACACAGCCTGGAAACTTCCCACTGGACTTCAAGCATCTTGGATTGTGTGTCTCTCGGTTCTTCCTCCAGACTCTGGGACCAGGGTTTCTACCTGAGATGCAAAATTTGCTCTCATCAGAAAAGAGGACTTTGGACCGCTGAGCACCAGACCAGTTCTTTTTACTTTAGCCCAGGTGTAAGATGATTCTGATGTCGTTTGATCAGGAGCAGCTTGACGACAGGAATACAACATTTCAAGCCCGTGTCCAAAAGCCTCCTCACACTTTTGAAAGGCCTTTTCCTGACAGTCCTCTCCAGGCTGCGCTCCTCCCTGCTGCTTGTGCATCTTATCCCTCCACACTTTTCCCTGCCACTGTACTTTCTATTAATGTGCACTTTGAGAAGCTTTTGAGGCTCTCCCTCCTTGTGGAGGGGGTCAGTGATGGGTTTTTTCACAGCTGTCAGGTCAGCAGTCTTGCCCACGATTGTGAATTCTACAGAACCAGACAGAGAGACCGTTTAAACGCCCAGGATCCCTTTGCAGGTGTTTGGGATTAATTTGCTGATTACAGTGTGACAATATTGAACCTTTGCACAATATTCAAATTTTGAGATTTTAGATTTCGGGTTTTCACAAGAAATATTTCACTTTGCATGTAATGAGTCTATATAATATATAAGTTTCATCTTTTAGGTTGAATTACTGAAATAAATGAACTTTTGCACGATATTCTAATTTTTCGAGTTTCACCTGCATACAACTCAGCAGCTGAGGGTTAAGGGCCCAACAACAGCAGCATGGTGACGCTGGGGCTTCAACCGCCAACCTCCTGATCAGTAGCCCAGAGCCACCCAAACCCCGCAACCCTCCGTCCAACACCGTTCTCTTTACCCCCCCCCCCCCCCCCCCCCCCCCCCCCCCCCTTCCCCCCCCCCCCCCCCCCCCCACAGCTTCTGTGCAGGCTCCACCAAACGTAGCATGATGTGTTGCTTTCGTTAACCCCTTCCCCACTGCCACTTGTGCCTTTGCCTTGTTCCATGGACCCACCCAACGCTACAGCTTTTCTCACAAAGAAGAAAATTAAGTCAAAACATTGAACCTGTTTCTATATTCTTATTTTTCGAGTTTCACCTGTATATTAGATGAAAACTGTAAGTCGCTCTGGATAAGGGCGTCTTGCCAGTGCTGTAAATGTAGTGAAAAATAAGGTGTGTTTGAAAGTGTCAGCAGCGGTGGCTCAGTGATGGATTCTGATTGGATCAGTCAAAAATCTAATTAAAAAAAGATATTTTATAGATATAAAGTCCTCAATTTTACATCAGAAATTAGGATCTATAGCTTTTGGGTATTGAGCAGTGGTTCCAGATGTTGTGGGGCCACCAAGGAGGTTCAGTTAACGGTTCCTTAACAGGATTACTCAAAAGGTTATGTCAGGATATTCATGAAATTTCTACCGAATGCAAAGTTTAGGACAGAGAAGACAAAGTTGGTGGAGGTTTGCGCTCTCCAGGCGCTCCTGTTGTTAGTGTTCTCACTAATTAAACACAGCTTGTGGATAAACACGAGAAGTTAAGAGAGAGACACTCGTAGTGCCGTTTTTGCAGACGAGACTTGAATAAAAGCTTTGGTGGGAATCTCTCGTGGTAAATTCTTCACGCTTTGGTGAACAGACTTTTTTTTGTTGTTGTTAGTTTGACTCCATTCTCACATCCTTCTCCTGTTCTTTGTTTTTTTGGCATGGTGTGGCACTCTATCCGCTAATTCCTCGTTGTCTCTCCTCCTGTTTCATGCTCTTGCTTTTAATAACACTGACCCGACCGTGTATCTGTATCTGATCCCTGATATGAAGTACAAAATTCTGAGCTGTTTTTTAAATTCTTTTTTTATTTTGTCTCCCTCAGATCTGCCACCATGGGGAATATGTTTGCAGGCCTCTTTAAGAATCTCTTCGGGAAGAAAGAGATGCGAATCCTGATGGTGGGTCTGGATGCTGCTGGCAAAACCACCATCCTGTACAAACTCAAACTTGGAGAGATCGTCACCACCATCCCCACTATCGGTGCGTGCTTCTGTCATTTGTGTTGCTTGTTTTGTTTTTTTTTGTGTAGGGAGAGTTGGGAGTAAACTGTGCTCCGCTAATCGTTTTAGTAAATAATGTCTTGAACATTTATGTTATGTTTATTCGCTTTTTTTTTTATCCAATAGTAAGACGTAGATGAATCTGAGACTATGAAATGAGAATTTTTTTTGTATTTATGCTGCTCCAGAGTATCCAAAATGGCTTCCGTCCACTGCAGGGGGGGTAGAATGATGTATCTCATTGAGCTTTGTGTATATCATGCTACACATGATGATGAAATTTTTACTTTTGTTATCATGTATAAAAACATAAATGGTTTATATTTATAATTATTAAAGGAAATTGTTTGCAAAATTAAAAAAAGTAGAAAAATTTGACGTGATTGTTAAATTGATTGAAAAGACTTTGGTGCTTTAATTTGTCAGGTGGGTTGTTACACAGGGCACCACATTTGTGCAGGGTGTGATTTAATTTTTTTCAGTGCCTCGCTCTGGTACGGTCATGTCACGTAGGTCGCATAGGTGTGGCTCGGTGTGTTCAGCGCTCGTATAGGGGAAAGGCGACCGATTTCCATTAAACACCTCACTATAGTTAAACTGATGGTGGCGCCACTCATCCATCAAACTCGTGCCATAGAGGAAGAAGGGGGGGTCATTAAAAGCGCCAGGCAAACTATCAAAGCCAGTCCATTGCAGGGCAACACGCGCAACCACTTGGGGATAATTTGGAACAGCCATTAAGTGTAATGTGTGTTTTTTGGACTGTGGGAGGAAACCGGAGTACCTGGAGGAAACCTGTGCAAGCTCAACACAAACGCCCGGGATTCGAAGCCAGGACCAGGGATTCTGTAACTATTGTGACATGCCTGTGAGCAGCTTAAATTTATTTTATAACAGTTCTGTACAAAAAAATTTACAATTTGTTGAGTGTGTGTGTGAGAGAGAGAGAGAGAGAGATGGAAAGAGGAAGTGGCGTTGATGCAGCTGTTAGCAGTCGGGTTTGTAAACAGCTGCATCACCACCATCACTGGAATTGACCCGAGGCTGTAGTGAAAACTCCTGATTAGTGACCCCGAGCTGTGACACTCATCACTCCGTAGGCTCCTCCCACTTCAGCATAGCGGCTCGCAGACGTGTTTCTCTCTGACCTTCTGTCCTCTTCCTCCTCCGCAGGTTTTAACGTAGAGACAGTAGAATATAAAAACATTAGTTTCACGGTCTGGGATGTTGGCGGTCAGGATAAGATCCGGCCGCTGTGGAGGCATTACTTCCAGAACACGCAAGGTTGGTGTCAAGCAATATTAAAAAAAAAAGTCTTCCCCAAACATTTGTTGAAATGGAAGGATTAATCTGTCCGTCGTGTCTCCGACAGGTCTGATCTTCGTGGTGGACAGTAACGACAGGGAGCGCGTCAATGAGGCGAGAGAGGAGTTGACGAGGATGCTGGCTGAAGACGAGCTCAGAGATGCCGTGCTGCTCGTTTTTGCTAACAAACAGGTGTGTGAGTGTGTGTGAGAGTGGGCGTGGCATTTCAGCTTGTCTGCGTCAGGTTTTTTTTCTTTTTTGACTCCACGGCAGCGAAAGCTGAGGCTGGCCCGCCTTGACCCAAGGACGAACTGATTAGATTTTGTAGTTGAAAGGTCAAATGTCAAAGTAAATTTTTTTTGAGACAGTAATCTGGTGTTTTGTTTTTTTGTGGTGTCACATGACCCCATGTTTCCTCAACAGATTAGACTCATTAGTTTGGAGAACCAGTAACAACATAACCGCAGAACTGCCGATCTTTCTAATCTTCAAATATTCTTATCTGATAAATAAAGAAGTTGTGGGACGGGCTGTCAAATCCCGCCTCTGTTTGACCCGGTTCCTCGATCCCTGCGGTTAGGTCGTGGTCTGATGGTTTATATATAAATGCAGGGTTATTATTGTGTTACTGAGGATCTCATGCGTGTGCCGTGTTAGTTTTTTTCCACATACTTGCTTTAAAATCTTTGCTGGTCTTTGTTGAAATAGTCATTAAATTATACATGTATTTACTAAAAAAAAAAAAAGACAGGTTGTGTGATTTTTTTCTCGTCTTGGTAGCAAGTCACATGTTTCTACAGCCAGATGGCAGTGATGCTTCTAAACGCCATTAGAAAGCGAAAACAACAGAAGAAGAGGTTGATACTGGGGGCTGGTGATGGGATATGAGATGGTATTGTACACACAGGAAAAAGAAAACTCTGCCGGGTAACGCTAGAGCACAGCTGTACTTGAAACGGTGTGTGTGTGTGTGTGTCTGTGTGAAGTAGTTTCATTTCTTGTATCCTTTTTTTTGCCCACATACAGGACCTGCCCAACGCTATGAACGCAGCAGAGATCACAGATAAACTGGGTTTGCACTCACTGCGGCACCGTAACTGGTACATCCAGGCCACGTGCGCCACCAGCGGAGACGGGCTGTACGAAGGTCTCGACTGGCTCTCCAACCAGCTGAAAAACGCTAAATGATCCATTCCTCTTAGCCCCCTGTGCTGTGTGTGTGATGTGATGTGCGTGCATGCGAGTGAGAGTGTATGTGTGTGTGTGTGTGTGTGAGAATGGCGGCGCTGGATTTAGCCTCTCGGTCCCCCACTTTATCCATCCCTTTTTTCTTTTGTTTGGTTTTGTAGACTTAGAGGCTCTCCCCAGTGCTGACTTGTGTACACACACACACACGCTGGAATGGAAGTGTGTGTGTGTGTGTGTGTGTGGGACGAGAGTGAGAGCAGCTCTGCTGTACCTTTTGAACACGCATTTGTGTACAGCTTGGCTCGCTCGCTCTCTCTCTCTCTCTCTCTCTCTCTCTCTCTCTCTTTCTTTCTCTCCCTCCCTCCCTCATCAATCATGTCATTTCTTCATATCCTTCTCCCCAGTTTTCACAAAGCAAAGAATGACCCAGGATGCTGAATGTTTTTATTTAATTACACACAGAATAAATGAATATATTGAAATAGGTTTTGCTTTCCACCGTCTGATGATCGTCTGAGTCACGCATGTCTAACATGTTGCTAATCGTTGTCAACGTTTCTTTTTTCTTTCTTTTTTTTTTGGCCCCACTTATGATGAAACTCATTGTAACCTGCATCAGGTTGGGAGAAAAAAAAAGAAAAAAATAAGACAATAAATGATGTTTTCCATCCTAGATCCTTCTTTGCGTTATTTCAGAAAATGAGGCTCATGAGGTTGCCATGAACGTCGCTGTTTTCCTGAGGCATATCGAGGCCTGACTAGTGTAACGAAGGCCCGGAATTTCCACTGAAGTACAAGGTTGTCGGTTTTAGATAACAGGAAGTAACGCATTTCGAAATCTTTCACCTCGCTTTCCAGTCGAAGCTAACGATAAGCGGACGCTAGCATGATTTCCGTTTAGTCCTGATCCATGACTCGGTGTTTAATCTGTTGTCGGCGACATTGGCGTTGTTTATTTTTTCTGACTGAACGAGTGCTTTATAGCAGAAACATGGTTTGTTCAGCGTGTCTTTGAGAGCGAGAGGAAACTTCCCACAGAGCAGCGAGGTTGTTTTGGAGCTGCATGCGCTCTGATTCCTATTTTTCCTTGTCGTTGGCTTTTGGGGAAAAATTCCCAACAACCATGGCTGCCTCTTTTAATTGCTGCAGAGAAGATATCCACCACTCATCATTTTAGAGGGTAAATAAAGTGCAAGTTCTTCTACGGAGGGAATTAAAACCGGTTATGGAAGGGGGGGGTCCCAAAACGGCAGCCTTTTCCTTCCGGTCGTGTTTACATCTGAGCAAATTAACATCGCTGTATCTGTATCCATCTGTCAAAACCGGCTTAATCCGCTCGCTGTTTTATTTATACTATTCTCTTCTCTTGGATTATAGCTCCGCCCCCAATCCAGTTTTTGACTTTGATCGCGGTGAACCGAACTGACAGCTCCCTTTCCTCTTATCTGTATCCCGTCTTACGCTAATTCCAAACCCAGCACCCCGAACGTCCTGACCGTGTGCCGACTTCTCAGAAACAAACTGCTGAACGTGCACCCTCATCAGATCCACCACCGGCAGACATTTCATTTTTCCTTCTTTCTTTCACACCCCCCATTTTTTTTTTTTTTTTTTTTGATTTACACACCACCAAAACTCATCATCAGAGTTTCCGAAACTCATGGATTTTTTTTTTTTGGCCTTTTTATTGTAATGATCTTGTAGACCTACTGTAGTGGATGAAATTAACTGATTTATTTGAATGATGCATCATATGTCAAAAATAAAAGTGTGTAAGAAAATGTATTTTAGCTAGCCTCTTCATTTAGCAACCCTATGTTCTGATGTGAAGCTTTAATTTTAAGAATTTATGTTAAGGAAGAAAAAAAAGAGCAAAAATTGTGTGCATATGGTTATTTTTTCTTTTCTTAGATTTTTCTTTCTCTTTTTTGTTCCTAGCTTTTTTAACCCATCTTGTAACATCTGATAAATGCACTATAATAAAGAGATCTCTATTACAAAATGTTTTTTTTAATGTATTCATTCTTGTGTAGTGATTGCAGTGAGTGCATCACCACCTCACACCTCCAAGGTTTGATCCTGGTTCTCCCCTTATCTTGTGCGGGTTACCTCTGTGATCTAGCCCGTCCCATGTTACTCCCAGCTTGACCCAGTGTTCCTGGGAGGTACCACTAAGAGATCCACTGAGCCCCTATGTGCTTCTTAGAACTCTTAAATGGTATCCTTGTTTTTCCTCACTTGCGTCTCGTCCTTGTGTCCCAGACCCTCCCACCGAGGGTACGTGGAACGATGTGGGGAATGAGGTCAAAGAAATGTGTTTTTGAAAGAATTGAGCCCTCAACCAGCTGCATAAAAGTGTCCGTCTCAGGGCTGGGTTATTTATATGCTGGTGTGCAGCTCTTCCAGGATGGCTGCTCTTGTGTTCTCAGTCCTCGCTTCTTGATTTACATAAAAAAAAAAAAAGAATAATTTGATGGCAAACAAGAAGACCTTGCGATTCCATGATGACTTTCACGAGAGGCACCATCTGTACAGATGATGACTGAAAATATGAAGTCCATCCTTATTTTTTTCATCCTTATTACCTGCATTTTTGTTGCAGTTCTTGAATCCACCAGAAGATGGCACTCCAGTGCAATTCATGACATGACTGCTGTTGAATCCCCTTTTTAGTGATTACATCTAACAGAGAGTTGTTGGTTTTTTTGTTTGTTATGGTAAAGATTATGGACACATTTTAGTAATTATTTTTTCTTTTTTTGAACGCTTGGGATACGGTTCAAGTAACACTCCATTAGTCTTGGCCTAATCGTTAGAGAAGAAGGTTTTGGACCTAAAGGTCACTGGTTCGATTCCCGAACCAGCATTAAAAATGTGTGGTGGCGGGGGAAGTGAGCAGCACCTTCCCCTCCTCCACCTTCATGGCCGAAGTGCCCTCGATCAAGGCACCGAACCCCCAACTGCTCTCCCAAGCGCTGCAAATGGGAGCCCCCTTCCTGAATGTGTGCTCACGTTGGATGGGTTAAATGTATGTGTGAGATTATTACATTATATCAAAAGCAAAAATTTGATTTTGGAGATGATTGGGTTAAAATTCTGAGTCCGGGAATTTATTAAAAATATTCTGGGGTGGGAGGAAACCGGAGAACCCAGAGGAAACCCATGCAGCACTGAAACGCCCTCGCCAAGCCCAGGATTCAAACCCAGGACTATACCGCCATGATGTCCTCCACTTTATTATACATACGTACGTTATTCTAATCATTAAACCTGTCGCCTTTTTGTTATTTAAGTGACATCATCAATGCTGCTCATTAGCCAATCACCTACAAGCTGGAGCTTATTGAATCTAAATCTCCGTCTCATAAGAAAAAGTTTCTGCAACTGGTATTAAATTCTGTCAAGTTGTAGTCTTCATTTCATTCACTCATGTATCTTCAGTAACTCGTAGGTTGCACTGGTCTCGGCCTGCTCCCTCATTGGGACGCCGGCTCATCATACAGCGCCAGACTCACACGCAAACACACTCTCGCCCACATTAGAAGCAATTAGTGACAGAGGAAACTGGATAACCAGGAACAAACCCACGCAGACACGGCGAACATGCAACTCTCCACAAGCAATTCCTCACGATCAGGTTCGAATCCAGGGGCTGTGATGGAACCGCCTTTCCTTCTCTGGCAGGTCTCTCTTCTCCTCTGAGCTCTGGGATGAATCTGAGGTTATTCGTTCCTTGCTGATCCACTGCAACAAGATAATTACGAGGTTTGATGTCTCTTGTCACTCTTTGCGACACAGTTATTAATTATCAGATGAGTGACACCCAGGAGGCTTTACGTTATATCACTTCCTACAAGGACTTCAGATCCTGGCACGTTTTCACTGCTGAGGCTCCCTGAAGCCTCATGATCTGCCTGCTCCATCCACATGCTCTTCTGCTTGGAGTTTTCAGCACCTGTGACCTGCGTTCTGCTCTGGCGGAGGGTTTCCCAAAGCTTATAATTGTAGGGCGACACGGCGGTACAGTGGTTAGCACGTCCGCCTCACGGCAAGAGGGTGCTGGGTTCGAGTCCTGGGCTCAGCAAAGCCGTTTCTGTGTGGAGTTTGCATGTTCTATAAGTGCTTGTATGGGTTTCCTGCAGGTACCCGGGTTTCTTCCCACAGTCCAAAGACATGCGCATTAGGCTAACTGACTGTTCCAAATTGCCCCTTATGGTAGGTGTGAGTGTTAATGGTTGTGTATGTGTATTGATCCGGCAGTAGTCCAGTGAGTTGTTCAGGGTGTACCCTGCCTTCGCCCACAGACGGCTGAGATTCAGTTCTAGTGGCTCTAGCCTCCCTGTGACCCAAATATGATTACGTGATTCCGAGAATTAAATCTGGATCCCTGTACAATTTCACTGAGACAATATCTGTTGGAAAAATGTAGAAATGAGGAACTTTGCTAATGTCCCAATGCTCGCTTTGTCCTTATTTCAGCTTAAATAATAATAAAATATTAATTCTGTACAATTCTGTTTGTACCTTGAAGCGCCTCACAGACCAACACCCTAATATCATGGCATGAAACGACCACTAGATGGCATCCTGATACACAATGTTCTGCTTTTCACACTGGAAGGCACCATAATTAACCCAAACCTGGGACACATCACCCCATCTAGTTATTCATTATTTTCCTTTAGAGGTGTAACCCCAAGTGCTCTGTTACCTCCAGCCAAAAAGTAGTTTTGGTGGTGGTATTGAACTCAAAACTGTTTGTGAATCCATCTGTTTGTTTGTTTGATTGTTGGTTTGTCCGTGACCAAAATCCTGACCACACCCATATACGGATTCTCACCAAACTTGGTGGGGACGCTACCCTACCCGAGTCTCGAAGATGATTTGGTTTTGGAATGCGAAGGTCAGTGCAAGGTCACACAGATTTGATATATAACATTATACCACTACTACTTATTATTATTAGTAGTAATTATCTTTAGTAGTATTATCGTTAATAATAATAATTATAATAACAACAACAATGCTTCATTTCAATGAAGAAACTTTTAAGAACCCATGAGGAAACATTTTTTTCATGTCAGGTTTGGAAATGTAAAGAAAACTATTTTTTTCCCCTTTCTTATGTGTTCTGGGTTCTGCGTTGAGGATCTCCAGCTTCCGGAAGTATTTTCCTGGGAATCCTTTCTGATCCTTTCTGTTTGTAGTTCTACAAACTACAACCCTTAAGACCGTATCCAGGGGTCAAAATCCAAAACAAGATATGTCAAGGGTATGCCTTCTTTGCTTCTATTTACATATACACCTTTGCCAGGAGGTTACCCTTTTTCACCTTCGTTTGCTTGTTAGTTCGTTTGTTTGAATGCAATGTAACGGAAAAAGTTCTCCATGGTAGGGTGTGGTAGAAATAACTAGCCATTAGATTTTGGTGATGATCCATTCCTTAATTCCTTAATTCCTTAATTCCTTAAGATGCAACAAAATGTTCATCAGACAGCCACTAGGGGGAGACATTTCGTTATAACGATGCCAAGTTATAAAAACCTGCAGCCTAAGGCGGATTCTCATTTTGCTGGACCGCTTATTCCTATTATGGTCATGGGGAGGCTGTTACCTATCTCAGCCGAACCTCGGGGCAAAGGAGGGGTACACCCTGAATGTCCAATGACAAGCAATAAACTAGTTTAATTATGTCCATCCTGGTTACACTGGGTAAGAGTTAGAATCCAGCTGGGGTTATGTCTCACACACACACACACACACACAAGCACATATTTACACTCATTAGCACCTAAATCACAGTCCTGTGATGGCAGAACCCGAAGAAAACCCAATCAGTAACCCAAGATTAGGATCAAATCCAAGACCCTGGCACTGTGAGTTGGCAAAGTTGCCCACTATACCTCTCTACCGTAACTCAACCTTCCCCATTAACTCAAAAGTAAACATTGTCATTCAGTACTTCATCCTCCATGGCATCACGCTGTCACTTCAGGGCTTTCTGTGTTGTTATTAATGGCCTGTTGAGTATTTATTGCCAGGTTCGAGAGCACTTAGGCCGGATTTAACCATATGCAGTGATTTAACGAGGATCAGTGATGGGGATCGGCAGTCCAAAAAAACACCCAGAAACCAGAGCCAAACAAGATGATGGAGAGGGTAGGGCGCGATAATGAATTTATACCCGAGATTTATGTTGTTTGGGGTTTGTGAGAGCAGCTCCATGTGTCTGCGTGCAGGAAAATGGAAATCTGAGGTTATCAGGTAGCCCTGAAGTTGTCTCCCATCTTGCACATATTCTGCTCAACAAGATTTCAGGTGGCCCAATCACAGGGGAGATGTTACCTTGGAAACAGCACTTTACTTATTTATAGAGATGGGCGAGAGAGAATAAGTGCGAGGGAGAGAGAGAGAGAGAGAGAGAGAGAGTGGCAAGAAAAAGTAAGTGAACCCTTTGAAATGACTTATTTGGACTATCTTTTTATTTTTTTGAACTGCTTTATCCTTATTTACGATCACGGAGGCAGGAATCCCCTCCGAGGGGCAATCGATGCTATCCAGTTAGCTTGATGTGCATGTCTTTGGACTGTAGGAGGAAAACGAAAGTACCCAGAGTGAACCCACACAAACATGAGGACAAAATGCCCTCGCTAGGCACCGGGCTCGAACCCGGGACCGTCATGCTGCCATGCAGAAGTGCTAATCCTGACAACAACGTGCCCCCATATGAATTATTTACATTATTGTATAAAAGTACCTTAACAAACACCTCTAACCTTTAATGTCTTTACCGAACACGGCCACTAAGCGCTCACAGTGTCCTTTGATTTAATAACGACTCGGACCTCCTTTTGGAGAGATAACTGCAAGTCCTTCAGGTCACAGTAGATCAGATCTGCAGGAGGTTCAGGAGGAATTCTGGATCATTCGTCTGTACAGAACGGGTTTGGGTCGGCCGTGTTTTATTAGGTTAAAGCCTGGGTGTGCCACAATAAAAGGCAGATTTGTTTTTTTAGCCATTCTGTCATAAATATTCGTCATTGTTTAGAGTCGCTGTCCTGTTGCATCACTCACCTTCTCCTGAGCTTCACCTGATGGACAGCCACCCTGACATTATCCTGTAGGATGCCTTGATAAATGTCATTTTGCCCGCAATGCTGTCCAGGCCCTGGGGCCAACAAAGCAACTCTGAATAATGATGCTCCCTCCAACATACTTCAGCCACCGGATGATCTTTTCATGCTTTATTTAGTTATTTATTTATTACACCATATCTGGTGCTGTGTTTTCTTCCCAATGCCCCTTTCTCACCGACGCAACTTGACCGGAGGAGGTTCGCGGAAATGCTTCTGCAGAACACCGCCGAGCAGTGTGTGCTTGTCGTCGCGTGTTCCGCAAGTTGCCGCAGAGATCCGCCAGCACCGCGGCCTTCTGCAGCTACTCGCGGTAAATTCGCACGTTTGATTGTTCCGTCGCATTTAAAAATGTGTCATTTCCGTGTGACGACGTGGCACCACCGCCAGCATCGTATGACCACCGTGAACTACGTGTGAACATCAACAAGCACCGGTGGTACCGGTGCTCAGGGTAATCATGCCTTTTTTTCTGCGATATAAAAGGCTGTGAATCTTCACCTCAGCTATTGTTGCCGAATCATGCATTCGAAGGGACGTGGACGAGGGAAAAAAACGTTCTCCGCATCCACACCGCGGGGTGTTCATCCTCAGGGTGACGCTGTGAGAAAGTGGTATAAATAATTCAACCTCAGGGTGGCACGGTGGCGTACAGGTTATCACATCTGTGTCACAGCAAGAAGGTCTGGGGTTCGAGTCTCGGACCCGGCAAGGGTGTTTCTGTGTGGAGGTTGTATGTTCTTCCTGTGCTTGCATAGGTTTCCTCCGGGTTTCATCCCACAGTTCGAAGACATGCAAGACATTAGGCTGACTGACTGTTCCAAATTGCCCCTAGGTGTGAGTGTGAATGGTTGCGTGTGTGTTGCCCTGCGATAGATCTGCGAGCTGTTCAGGGTGTACCCCGCCCTCACCTTGACTCAGCTGAGATGAGCTCCAGCCTCCCCGCGACCCGAGCAGGATTAAGATGTTCTGTGATCGAATGAATGAATGAATTATGTAACCTCTGCTTCACCAGTCAAAACGTTTCCCCAGCAGCGTTATAGAGCATCAAGGTGCACTTTGGTGAACCTCAGGTGTGCAGCAAAGTTTTTTTTTGGAAAGCAGCAGCTTCCTCCCTGAAGTCCTGCCATGGCTACACTTGGTCTTCAAAGCTCTTCATAAACGAAGATCAAACCCGGTTCCAACGATTCCTTCAAGCTTTTATCTGCTCCTCTAGGGTTCCTCTGTACCTCCTTGAAGATTCCGTGTTGAGTCTTTGGAGTGATCTTGGCTGGGAGCCCACTTTAACTCCTTCCAGCTTTATACAAATCAAAACAATCCTGCTTTAAGGTCTACTAAGTTCACCTTCTAAGCAGGCTTCACATCAGCAGATGACCAAACTCCAAATATTTGAGTGTTTTTTTTTTTTTTTAAATAAGTCAAATCTATTTCCTTAGATCAGACTCCAGGTTTGCTAACTCCTGACTCCAGTTAGCTTTTGTTAAAGTTATTAGGGGCGTAGTGATTAGCCCAGCTGCCTTACAGCGAGAAGGTCCTGGGTACGAGTCCTGGGCTCGCCGAGGGCATTTCTGTGTGTGGTGTTCTCCCCGCGTTTGCTTGGGTTTCCTTTGGACATTCGGGTTTCTTCCCACGGTCCATCGACATGCACGCTAAGCTAACTGGCTGCTGCAAATTGCTTGTAGGTGTGGATGTGAGTGTGAAAAGTTGTGTGTGTTGGCTCTGCAGTGGTCTGGCAAACTGTTCTGGGCGTCCCCTGCCTTCGCCCAGGGTCGGTTGAGATAGGCTCCAGCCTCCCCTTGTAGGAGTAAGTTCTTTGGCACGTGAGTGGGTGAATAAGTCATTATTCTCGTAGCTCACGTACACTGTGAACATTTAAACGATTTGTGTTGTTGCTGAAAACGGATTGAGTCTGTTACCTCCTGCCGGTATTATAATCACCAGTGTTTGTTTGTCCATCCATCTGTTTGTTTGTGAACGAAATCCTGACCACACCCATGCATGGATTTCCGCCAAACTTGGTAGGGACACGACCCTACCTGAGGCCTAGAAACGATTTGACTTTGGAATGGCAAGGTCAAAGGTGAAGGTCAGAGCAGAGTCATGATGTTTTGGAGTGCTTACAATTTCACGATGAGTGCCAGTAGACGTGCTGCTATTATGGAACGCTGATATATGCACCTTTAAATGAGACAGTTACCTTTGACCTTGGGTGACCTTTCAAGGTCAAACCCCAGTGATCTCATAATTCCTTAAACGGTAAGAGATTTTTGCACTAATTTGATCATGCACACATACTATGTATATACCATATTGTAAGACGAGCACATGGGTAATTACCACCAGAACTCATAGAAGGTTTATTTATTCATTATTGCATCTTAGATGAGGATCAGACCATATTTTATAAATATAGAGTCCTTATGCATGAATGCAGGTAAATACAAATGGTTCGCTTACCTTTTCTTGCCACGGAAGGAAGAGAGAAATTAAATATCTTAGTATCATATTACATCATCACTCATTTTATGTACAAGTGACTCATTTAGAATTAAATGAATTGCAGAATATTCACAGAGGTCCGAGGCTTCGGGACAGAGAAGCTTTTATTTTCCTCAATTGAAAAGAGATATCGAGCTTAATAAGAGTTAATGTAGCATTAAATCATGAGTAAGAGATCCACATAAATCAGTGTGAAACTCCAAGAACACAGAAAGGTCAAGGATACCCTAAAGAGGCGGACATAAATTCTAGTCGTGATGAATCCAGCACTTGGTTTGGTGATCACGCGAATGAAGCACCTGATAAAGCCGGTCATCATCTGCTCGAATCAGGCGTCATTAGAAGCTCACAAATCACAGGACGGTCCTGAACTTGAGTTCCCCGTGAAACGTCGTGATTGTTTTCGACCTTTCTGAGGTCTTTCACTGCGCCACTTTAACGCCACGTTAACCTCGTGGACCAGAACACACACATAGGCACTGATGCCCCGAGTGCAGCATAGTTTTAAATTTACTGATTTTATAATTGCATGATTTTGCTAATTAAGGGCCTGATTGTTAACTAACGAGCTGAATTGTGTTTTATCCATTCAACCAGACAATCACTCATTCATCCTATGGCTATCCATCCATCCATCCATCCATCCAAAGTATCATCCATCCGTCCATCCATTGAAGCTTCCATTCATTCATCCATCCATCCATCCGAAGGATCATACCTTCATCCACCAGTCCTGTTATCTATGCATCCATCCACTGAATCATTCCTTCATCTGTCCATCCATCCCTTCATCTATGCATTCATCCATCCATGCACTGAATCATTCATTCATCCACTGAATCATCCCTCCATCCATCCATCCGAAGGATCATACCTTCATCCACCAGTCCTGTTATCTATGCATCCATCCATCCACTGAATCATCCATTCATCCGTCCATCCATCCCTTCATCTATGCATCCATCCATCCACTGAATCATCCATTCATCGTTCAAGTCCCAGACTCGGGCGTTTCTGTATGGAGTTTGCATGTTCTCCCGGTTTTCTGCCGACAGTCCAAAGACTAATTGGCTGTTCTGTATTGCACCTAGGTATGAGTGTGAGTGTGAATGGTTGTGCGTGTGTTGGCCCTACGATGGACTGTTCAAAGTGTACCCCGCTAAGGCTCCAACCTCTCTGCAAACATGGTAGGATTGTGCAGTTTGGAAAATGAATGAATAAGTAAATGAGGTGTGTTGAAAACAAAGAAAACATGAAATTGTTTAAGACTGCAGGTTGAGAACTTCTGGTAGACAAAAATGCACAAATGTCTCCGAATCAATCGACTGCAACTGAAATGCAGTTGACTGATGAAGAAAAAGAGAAATTGGGTAAAGTCCGGATGCACGAGGGCTCAGTGTCGAAGGAAATTGGTGGTGTCAGATCAGTAAATGTGCTCCCATGCTTACCGGAATTGACTGTCTGCATTTCCACAATTGGCAATTCGCAATGCCACTTATTCAACAAATGTGGATGGGTCTGGAGATAAAACCCTGACCGCACGGGATCCCACTGTCTACAACGTATTTCAGGCTCATGTCAGCCCGGCAGCCTAGGTAACCTTCTTTCATCTGTCCAAAAACGGACTGGAGATGGACCGGACCAATACTCATGAGCTCTGATTGCCACGATGAGTCACATATTTAGTTTAACAATTAAACTAAAACAAGATTTTTAGACGTTTTAGTAGATACTACACGGAAACATAAGTACACCACACTTTGTAAAGGTGTGTTTTTATAATTACTAGTATATACAGGCTAGACAGAGGTGGCACGGTGGTGTAGTGGTTGGCACGTCCACCTCACAGCAAGAAGGTCCAGCGAGGGCATTTCTGTTTCCTGTGCTTGTAGGGGTTTCCTCTGGGTACTCTGGTTTCTTTACATTACATTAGGTGACTTGGCTGTTCCAAATTGACCCTAGGTTTGAATGTGCGTGTGAATGGTTGTGTGTGTGTTGGCCCTGTGATGGTCTGGTGAGCTGTTCGGGGTGCGCCATGCTTTCGCCCAGTGTCGGATGTTGTAGGATTAATCGGTTCGGCAGATGAGTAATGAATTTGGAACAGTCAATCAGCCTAATATGCAGGTCTTTGGACTCTAGGAGGAAACCTGATTACCCGGAGGAAACCCACGCATGCATGGGGGAAAAAATACAAAATCCACAAAACAACACCCGAGCCTGGGACTCGAACCAAGGACCTTCTTGCTGTATAAAGGCTGTAAAGAAGCTACTCCTTCAAACCAGTCGGATGTTTGGGATGTGCGAATACACTCATATTGCTTTGGCGTGTGTGTGTGTGTGTGTGTGACTCTGTGTGTGTGTGTGTGTGTGAGACTCTGTGTGTGTGTGTGTACTTTTCCCCCCATTTAATGGTCTTCCTTTGATCGACTACCTGTCTCCTCACATCAGCCATCACATGTCTACTTCCACATGTAACCACAGGCACACACGTGAGACCCACTCTAGAGACTGTATATTGTGTGTGTGTGTGTGTGTGTGTGTGTGTGTGTGTGTGTGTGTGTGTGTGTGTGTGTGAGTGTGTGTGTGTGTGT
>JAOUQZ010000024.1:23759887-23770709 GCA_028564935.1 Neosilurus hyrtlii | reverse complement strand
TCTCTCTCTCTCTCTCTCTCTCTCTCTCTCTCTCTCTCTCTCTCTCTCTCTCTCTCTCTCTCTCTCTCTCTTAGTCACACATACCTGTATAGAGATCCTCCCAAGAACCCAAGCTCCACGGAATGAAAGAGGAGAGAGGAACAGAGAGCGAAAAGCCCAGGTTTTGTCCTGGTGCTGAGTCTGTAGCTTTAAGACAGAAAGAGAGAGAGAGAGAGAGAGAGAGAGAAGCTAATATATATTTTTCTCATTCCAAGCAGTGCACTGACCATCTTAACAATCTCTCTCTCTCTCTCTCTCTAAAAGACACACACACACAGACACATAAATTCCCAAGATGCTGAGGAACGCTTGCGCACAGGTTCTCTCTCCTTGATAAACACACACACACACACACACACACACACACACACACACCTCACACTCTGGCGTGCAGGCGGTGCTGAGCAGAGCTGTGAGGAGCAGCTGGAGAGAAGCCATCTCACAAGAGGACAGAGAGAAAAAGAGATAGAGGGAGAGAGTGAGAAAGAGAGACAGAGAGAGAGAGAGAGAGAGAGAGAGAGAGGTGGACAGCACGCTGTGAAAAAAGCATCCAATATAGCAGGAGAGAGAGAGAGAGAGACAAAGGAAAGGCAGGAAGAGGAGAAGATAAGGAGTGAACAGGAAGCGTGGACCACTCTCAGTGTGAGGACCAAAAGGAACAGGAGGGAGGAGGCTGGTGTCTTTCTCATCGGCGGCGGAGCACAGACTCGGCATTATGGGAAATGCACCATCCCAAGGCATGTGAATCCTTACTTATATATTATGGAGGAATGGGAATGGAAAGACCTATGCATGTGTGTGTGTGAGTGTGTGTGTGTGTGTGTGCGCGTGTGCTTGCTGGTCCATTGTCAGCATATGCTCAGTGGTTATATCAATGAGATCCAGAGTGTGTGGAGATGCAGTAAGGGAGGGGAGAGGTGTGGTTGGGAGGAGCGAGAAGATCGACTGGGTGGATGTGGAGATGGAGAGATGGAACAGAATGAAGGGATGCATGTCTGGAAGCACAGAAGGAGGAGGAGAAGAAGATATGCAATAATGGATGTAGTAAGGGATAAGAGTAAAGAACGAGAGAATAATTCTGCGTTGGTGATGTTTGGTGGTTTGTGTCGGAGATACAGAAACAGGAACCACATACAGGAAGTCGTGTGTGTGTGTGTGTGTGTGTGTGTGTGTGTGTGTTATTGTCATAGCCTTTACACATGTTTGAAGGCAAAATCAGAGAGATAGTGTGTAGCATCACATGAAAGGGTTAACGCAGGAACCTGTACTACTTCATGGA
The DNA here is from genome assembly GCA_028564935.1 of Neosilurus hyrtlii. Taxonomy (NCBI): domain Eukaryota; kingdom Metazoa; phylum Chordata; class Actinopteri; order Siluriformes; family Plotosidae; genus Neosilurus; species Neosilurus hyrtlii. The sequence continues at coordinate 23,769,391 of JAOUQZ010000024.1, read as the reverse complement.
ACCTTCAGAGAACCTCACTGAGAGATGATCAAAGACCTTCGGTATCCATAGAACCCTTGAGGAACCATTTTCTCTTAGAGTGGACAAGTCTGACGACCTGAGGCCAGGGAACACACACCAACACAATTCTGATTTATTCCTTTATTTATTTACTTATTAAACCCATATTTAGGCTTTATTTACATTCATTCATTCATTTGTCGGAGCCTATCTCAGCCGGCTTTCGGTGAAGGCAGTGTATGCCCTTAAGAACTCGCCAATCCATCGCCGAAACACTTACACTCAGCGAAGAGCGATTTGGAACAGCCACTTAGTCTAATGCCTAGTGCAAGTCTTTGGACTGTGGGAGGAAACCGAAGTACCCAGAGGAAACCCACCCAAGCACAGAGAACAACATGCAGACTCCACACTGAAACGCCCTCACGTAGCCTTGGACTCGGAGACCAAGACCTTCTTGCAGTGAAGTGGAGGTGACAACCACTACGCCACCATCCCACTCCTGTGTTTACATCTGGTTGTTTAATGTATCGTAAATATTAGATAAATCGATACAGGTACCCTGCACTTCCTGTCTTTTGAGTCCTGAAGAACTTAGCGGTCAGCACGTATGTCTCACATCAAGAAGGTCTTGGGTTCGAATCTCGGGCTCGGCGAGGTCCTCCCAGGTGTGAGTGTGAGTGTGAATGGTTGTGGTGTTCAGGGTGTACCCCGCCTGCGCCCAGTGATGGCTGAGATAGGTTCCAGCCTCCTGCAACCTTAGTACTAATAAACGGTTCAGTAAATGATGAGTGAGTGAGTATTTATTATTATCATAATGATCTTATTCAACTCCTATATAGGAAACGTGGGCATGGCTTTGCAGCATTGGTGTGACGCATGACATACTGAGCAGTGTCTCCGTTCCACATTGAAACAATACCATAATGGTGATATGGCAACCCACAACCCCATCTAGCACGTCACATCAAAATGAACCTGACCCATGACCAGCTTTTGAATTACAAATGTTAGAACACGTATGATAGATCACGCACTTAAAAAAAACTACTGACACCCGTGAACAACACAGGAAGTGTGTGATGAGCTGATTCGCATCTGAGACTTGACATGGTCAGAGTTCGAGGCAGCTAACCAGAGCTGATTAAAAATGTTAATGTAAAGTACGGCGTCCATATTTGGGTGTAGAAATTGTGGTTTATCTTGTATTATCAATTCATTTTGTTTGAACATAAAGGTTTCCTGGTGAAACCACCCCAGCTCACGGGATTAGCATCTATTATTCACCTGTTCCACATTTTCTTGTGCTTCTGTATCTGTTTACAGTAACAATAACATGACCGTGTGACCGGAGGAACGTTGTTGTGCATGCGAGGTAACTGGGCAGTGCAATACAGGTCCATAGAAGGGATACGACTTAAAAGGAAGTAAAAAAAATGGCGATGTTTACTTATACCATGGCGCCTGGTGAAGGGTACCTGACCCCCGCATACAGGAGGAAGCAAATGGTTTCAGAAATTTATTCCCATTTATTTCCAAGAGATTACACCGTATTTCATATTTAAATAATATATCTGGGAAGGGAATTGGTGCCTTTACAGTAAAGAGAGGAAGGGGGAGAGAGAGAGGGGGAGAGAGAGAGAGAATGATTTATTTCACAATTAATTTTGTTCTGTGCTAAATTTTCTGATGGTAACAAGTGGGCCCTTGAGCAAAACCATTAACCCTCAACTGCTCAGTTGTATGAATGAGATAAAAATGTAAGACATTCTGGAGAAGGGCGTCTGCCAAATACCACTCACTCACTCTCTCTCACTCATTTGCTGATCCTATTCAGGTCGCAGGGAGGCCGGAGCCTATCTCAGCCGACTCTGGGCAACCCTGGGGTTCACCCTGAACAGCTCGCCAGACCACTGAAGTAGTCAACACACACACACCCAACCACACCTAGGATCAATTTGAAACAGCCAGTTAGTCTGATGTGCATGTCTTTGGATTGTGGTTGGAAACCGGGGTACTGGTGGAAACTGGCACAAGCACATTAGCAAGCAAACTCCACATAGAAACAGCTCTGTCGAGCACAGGACCTTCTTAGAGTGAGGCAGACATGCTAATTGTTGCGCCACCGTGCCGCCCTTAATACCATAAATTCATTCATTCATTCATATTGCTAAGCCACTTAATCCTAATCAGGGTCATGGGCCGGCTGGCGCCCATCTCAGCCGACTCTGGGCAAAGTTAGGGTACTCCCTGAACAACTCGCCAGGCCATTGCAGGGCAACACACACACACACACACACAATCATTCACACTCACTCTCACACCTAGGGGCAATTTGGAACATAGAGTGCATAGCATAGAGTGCATGTTTTTTGGACAGCGGGAGGAAACCCGGAGTAAACCCATGCAAGCACAGGGAGAACATGTAAACTCCACACAGAAACACTCCAAGCCCGGGAATCGAACCCATGCCTTCTTGCTTTGAGGCGGACGTGCTAACCACTGCGCCACCATGCCGTTCTTGCCGTAAATGTAAATGTAAGAAAAGCCATGAACATAAAATCTGGTTTGCTGGCCAGAATCAGATGTTTCGAAATCTTCAAAAACTGCATGCAAATTGGGTTTAAATCCAGTTTCATGTGGGTTATCCCATCAAATCTTTCCCAACAAATGGGATTTGAGTTGGCTGTCTGAACAAATCCCGTGATCAATGGGTGGACCGAATCGGCATAAGAAACAGTAGAAAACGGGTAAAATTAGAAACCAGTTTGTTCTCTCCTGGGATTGAGACCTGCTTCAGTAAATGGGAGATTGAGGAAATGCTTACACAGAGGAGGGAGAAAACAGATGGCAGGGAGGTGGGGGAGAAAAAAGGCTTGATAATTACAGCAAAAACAATACGAGATGTCCTGTAAAGTGGAACGCTTGATCACAAAGCGACTTGTCGTTTCTTTGTCCCCGCTTTTCCTTTTCTGAATCGGGATAACTAAGAGGTCGCGAATCAAGATAATTAGAAAAGGCAGAAGTGAGGGACAAAACGCTTCCAGAGGCAAGAAAGGAGGAGTAGATAAAATGAGACGGAGCTGTAATGGGCGAGGAGGTAGGACGAGCCGAGGACGACTGTGATGCTGAAAGATTATAGGAAGAGAGACAGATAAAAGAGGAGAGGAGCAATGGAAGAGAAAGAGATGGGACGGATGAAAACATCTGATGCAAATCTGATTATGAATCAGTGTTGTGTCTCCGAGCTGGTTTACGTAGACCCCAACTCTGGGCAGAGATGGGGTACAGGTCACCAGTCCAGCGCAGAGCCATCATGCACAATTAGCCTAATGTGCATGTCTTTGGATTGTGGGAGGAAACTGGAGAACCTGGAGGAAACCCACACAAACTCCACAAGGAAATGCCCTTCACCGAGCCTGGGACTCGAACCCAGGACCTTCTTGCTGTGAGGCAGACATGCTAACCACTATGCCACAATGCCGCCGGGAATTTTATAGCATATGCTTTATACAGTATATGAAAATCTTGCACTGTTCAGCTACGTAACATTTCTTACTTACGAAATAAGCTATAACCATGACAAAATGGCGATAACACCCTTAAGCCGAGAGCCAATCAGATTGCAGCCTTGAACATCCTAAACCTTCTAAAGGTTGTGGCCAAACCAATGTACAACAGAGTCTTCAGAATGTTTATATTTCATGATTAGCACTTTGTTGCACGAATGCTTCAAAATTGATGGCACTCTTTGGGTGGGAGGGGCATACTCTATTCCCCACCGTCAATCATCGGATATCCATGAGCTCATGTATGTAAAAGAGGGTGGACAGCTCTTTCCTTGCAGTGCCTTTTCTTATGACATGACATCATTTAAAAACGATGCCGCTGATTTGCTTGACCTGTGGGTGATACAGAGGCATCGGCCTCACAGCAAGATGGTCCTGGGTTCGAGTCCCGGGCTCGGCGGGGAAGTCTCCGTGTGGAGTTTGCATATTCTTCCCGTGCTTGTTTAGGTCTCCTCCGGGTACTCTGGTTTCCAGCCACAGCCCCTTACGATAATGCTTATCTAACTGGTTTGTATTGCCCCTAGATGCAAATGTGAATGTTTCCATGTGTTTTGGCCTTGGCGAGCTGTCCAAGGCTGCCTTCAACTGGCATCGGCTGAGATAGACTCCAACCTACCCATGACCTTAACAGGATAAAGTGGTTTGGCAAATGGATGAATGAATGGATGCTTGTCTTGTTTCAAAGGAGGCTTATGTCCACTCAGGGACCAATACCGTCCATCATCCATGTACCTCCCACTCAGAATACCCCCCCCCATTAGCTATCCTCTACACTGATGTACTGCAGCATGCATAACAGACAGGATGATAGAAAACCTTAACATTTCATCTTGTATGTTTGTTTTGTTTCAGCGGATTTCATCAGATTGTGCTGGAATACGGTGCTATGATATGATTTTTTTCATTTTAACCTCACTGTCAGTGTGATGCCACGAGAACACGCCCTCTTTGAGGAACATGTCATGCTGTGTGTACATTAATCCTGGGTGTGGGATGTTTGTTGTGTGGGAGGTCATTCTGATATGTTATTATTCTCACGGCTGTGCTGAAAACGATCCATCAAACTAATGCCCCCCCCCCCACACACACACACACCCCACTATACTGCTCATGCACATACTATATTACGCATACTGGTTAGCACGTCTGCCTCACAGCAAGAAGGTCCTGGGTGTATCTGTGTGGAGTTTGCATGTTCTTCCCGTGCTTGTGTGGGTTTCCTCCGGGTACTCCAGTTTCCTTCCACAGTCCAAAGACATGCACATTAGACTAACTGGCTGTTCCAATTTGCCCCTAGGTGTGAATGTGAGTCTGAATGGATATGTGTGTTGCCCTGCGATGGTTGAGGGTGTACCCCGCCTTCGCCCAGTGTTGGCTGAGATAGGCTCCAGTCTCCAGGCGGGCAGAGTCAGGGCAAAATGTTTAATTCTAGTTATATACATGTAATATGTTATTTGTTAGGAACAACACTTTATAATACATTCTACAGGTTACAAATATCAGTATGACACAAAGCACACCCAGTCGAGGAATCACCCTGCGGAAAAATAAAATGGTGACTTCCTGTACGCCATTTAATCCGTGTATGCCATCCGTCTGCTCGTGTGAGGTGTTGGATGGAAGCTGGACTAGTTTGTGTGAACAGTATATGTGTATGAAACATGCCAACACCGAGACATGATAGCAGAGACACATTTACCAACTCGTTCTGTCTGCGCCTTCGCTCTCTTCTTCTACCCCTCTGCGACTGCCGTTCCTTTCTTTTTATTTCAATTTAATCCTCAGTCTTTTATGATGAAGCTTCCTGTAGGAGTGTGATTTACACCCGCTTTAATGCATGTCCTTTACCTCTACAGGGTGACGGACTGTGACGGACTTGTATGTGTTGTGACACATCGTTCTCTACTGTGTGTGTGTGTGTGTGTGTGTGTGTGTGTGTGTGTGTGTGTGAGACTGCGCTTTTATTACTAGCTTTTTGAAGGATACACACAGGGATGTGTGTGTCTTTGGGGCTGAGCTATATGAATATCCTCTGAGATCCGCTAAGCGTCTGGCTTACATGGTGTTAAGCCTGGAATTCAGTTCAGACTCTCTCTCTCTCTCTCTCTCTCTCTCTCTCTCTCTCTCTCTCTCTCTCTCTTCCTCTCTCTTCCACACACATCAACACGTGTGCTTATGGTATCCTCACTCACGCATTCATTCATTTGCCGAACCGCTGTATCCTATCATGGCCGCCCGGTGGCTGGTGCCTATCTCTGCCGATACACCCTGAACAGCCAGCCAGACCACCACACACAACCATTCATGCTCACTTTCACAGCTAGGGGCAATTTGGAACAGCTAATTAGCCTGATGTGCATGTCTTTGCACTGTCGAAGGAAACCGGAGTACCTACAGGAATCCCATACAAGCATGGGGAACACATCCAAACCCAGGACCTTCTTGCTGTGAGGTGGATGTGCTAACCACTACGCCACCGTGCCGCCCAATTATGAGGACCTTAAAAAGATAAATAAACCCTAATCTCAGTAAGAAAAAGGAAAAATCTCATATTATTATATGATAAAATATTATATTACTAAGAGACGTATAAACACACACACACACGCACACACACAGGTTAATTATATCGGGAACTGTGAGGGCTATCCAAAAATAAACGTTACTCTATGTGTGTGTGTGTGTGTATGTGTGTGTGTGTGTGTGTGTGTGTGTGTGTGTGTGTGCGTGCATGCACTCTGGGAATTAGATGTGTAAGGTGGTAAGCACATTACATCAGCAATGCTGAATTTATACGAATTTATTCGAAGTTCCCACCCTTTAAATGAATCCACCTTTAATAACAAACCTTTAAACATCATTTAAATACAATGTCCGCCTCACAGCCAGAAGGTCCTGGGTTCGAGTCCCAGTCTCGGCTCGGGTGTTTCTGTGTGGGGTTCGCCTGTTCTCCTCGTGCGTGCATGGGTTTTCTTCCGGGTGCTCTGGTTTCCTTCTGCAGTCCAAAGATATAACAGTAGGCTAACTGGCTGTTCCAAATTGCCCCTAGGTGTGAATGTGAGTGCGCACGGTCGTGTGTGCTGGCCCTGCAATGGTCTGGTGAGCTGTTCAGGGTGTACCCCGCCTTCGCTCAGTGTCAGTTGGGTTCGGTGTGAGTGGGTGAGTGTTGAGAACTGGAAAGTTCCAGAAATCCTCGTGAGGACTGCAGGAAGCTTTAAATATTCATGATATGCAAATCAGAAACACTTCTATAGTCTATGCTTGTTATCTTCTGACCTCACCTCTTCAACTCTACGCTACGTCAGTGTCGTACTATTCGGCTATTATATAAACATCGATTCGAGATTACTTATGTCGAGGAATTGTTGACGTATCACAGCGTGAATCATTCGTTGCTACGTCTAAGGGACATATAGCACGTATATCTTTCACTGCGGTAATGTTAGCGATATTTGGCTGACGATGGAAATTGTAGGTGTATACGAGGCACAAAATGCATACTTTTTATTGGAAAATCTCTGCTTCATCACTTTACATGTTTTCCTGAGGTAAAGTAAGCACGTAACTAGCTACTTTGCAGCTAACTAGCTGAGATTGTATTTGACCATGTTAGCGTAAAGCTAGCCGAGGGTGTATATATCTGATCAGTACTTATCATACCATATGTGGTTACAGGAGGCTATACAAGACAAGATTTTCAGAGATATTTACTTCACAATATAGAATAAAAATAAAACAATAATTATTTACTACATTACTAACTAAAATTATTGAGTTAGCTTAGCTAGCTTAGCATAGTTAAAACAGTAATTAAATATCATGTCTTGCAAAACAAGTTGTGGTGAAATTTCTCTCTCAGCCGATACTGGGCAAAGGTGGGGTACACTTTGTACATCTTGCCAGACCATCACAGGGACACAACCATTTACACTCACACTCACATGTACTGGACCCAAAGGGCAACCTAGTTATATGAACTATATCTCAATAAATCACCCGGGAGGACGGAATATTAAAAAAAAATATTAGTTGTATTGGCCTCACAGCAATAAGGTCCTGGGTTCTCCCCATGCATGCATGGGTTTCCTCCGGGTACTCTGGTTTCCTCCCACAGTTCAAAGACAATTGGCAATTGGCTAATTGGCTTTTCCAAATTGACCCTGGGTGTAAATGGTTGCCCTGTGATGGTCTGGCCAGCTGTTCAGTGTGTACCCTGCCTTCACCCAGTGTCGGCTGAGATAGGCTTCAGCCTCCCAGCGAGCAAGTGGTTTGGGAAATGAGTGAGTGAGAGAGATAACTATCTGTTGGGGAAATATACCTAAAGATCACCCCTATCAGCGCGCAGACGAGCATGTGTAGAAATGTCAGAGATCCCTGTCATAACTGTGTGTGTGTGTGTGTGTGTGTGTGTGTGTGTGTGTGTGTGTGTGTGTGTGCGCGTTTTGTGCCAATTCCCCAATCCATGTTATGCGAAGCGAGAACCTGCCGTGTCCTGATTGGCCGCTGATGACATAATGCTTTCCGGACAGTGCGTTTGTGATTGGATGGGAAGCTCCTTCAAAGAACCCGCTGTAGAGGGCTTAGCATGATGGAGTGTGGCTCCATTACAGCGTCATTCAATGCTTCTTCATACTCTGCCCCAGTGTACTCTGGGATATGTCAGTCCTCTGAACATTGCTGTGGCAGGTAACCTTGCAAAAATGCCACCCACCACCTTCTTTATTCACCTTACCACTTGTCCTGACGAATCTGCTGCTCACTTTTCTGATCACACACACACACACACACACACACACACACACACACATACACACGTGCAACCAGGAGCTGTTCACATTTACAGGGCTTTTGTAATAACTGCTGTTTTATAATAACATTGCTCTGTTGTGGGTGGAGTTCAGTCTAAATTTACACACAATGCAACATTTCTGTTCTCACATAAAGTTTCTGTGGCACGGTGCGAGAGACGGTAAACGGAAACCACAGCCTTTGGATCCAAAATGAATTTATAATCAAATCTAAGGTGCCGATCAGTGAAATAAATTCTAGAGCTTGTTAATTTTTTACTCCAAACAACTGCGTTCTGACTGATTTAATATTAATGTCTTAATTCTTCTCTAAGTACAAGAACAAAAATTAGTTTGGTACTCCAGCTTCCTCCCACAGTCCAAAGACATACATATTAGGGCAATCAGCTGTTCCAAATTGCCCCTAGGTGTGAGTGTGAGTGTGAATGGTCGCATAAGTGTTGGCCATGGGATGGTCTGGGAAGCTGTTCAGGGTGTACCCCACCTTTAACCTTGATTACAGCACATAATCTCCATGGTTGTTTTAGTTGGTCAGGTCGAGGCTCAGCAACATTAATGTGGCAATAAAACGACATCAGCCCCCCCCCAAGGTCCTATCCAGTCCAGTCAAACAACACTAGGTATGTTGCAAATGAACTGAAGGAATAAGAAACACACAGCTTTAGCTCCAGCTGAATCTAGGGCAGCATTTTTCAGTCCCAGAGTGCGAAACCCCTCACCTCTCATTATTGTTTTCTGGAATCTGTGCCAATAAACAGCTTGATAATTAGCTGAGCTGAATATACTGTATAATATTAGCTTTATTAGATTGAAAACACTGAAGTCGCCAACTTTGTTGTATCCCTCTAGGAATCAATTTAAAGGTCCATTATGTAATTCAACCAGCTGAACACCCTCCCTCACCCTCCCTTCTCTTTCATGACATGAACCTTTTAGAAGGTAAGGTGGCCCTCAGGTGCCCATAGCAGGTGCCCCTTTTCTTTTTCTGAGCTAAATAATACATAGAAGCCTCCATTTTTCAAAATTTGGGTTCTTATACTTGTTAGCCAGCAAGACTAAAAAAAAAAGAAAATAAAAAATGTGTTTTTCCTGTCACTAACAAACGACAATGAGCCAATCAGAGGCAGCTG
>JAOUQZ010000024.1:23744887-23754887 GCA_028564935.1 Neosilurus hyrtlii | reverse complement strand
AGTCAGGAGTCGATCGGCGAGCCACAAGCCGAGTCACGGACAAGATTTGGAGAGAGAAAGAAGACGGGAGAAGAGATGTTCTCTCTGTCTGGCAGTCTGACTGTGTCTGTTTGTGTCCTGGAGTGATGGATGGGGTTTAATAATGAGTGAGGGAGGAGTGAAACGTTTAGCATCGGTTTTAAATCTGCCTCACACCTCTGTGATTCTGACAGAATTCAATTCCCTCATCTGTACAGTATTAATCCCTATAACTAAGAGTGTTTATGGGGTTGGCTTTTAGTCAGCGAGAAGTGTGTGTGTGTGTGTTAACACTGATACTGATGTTCTGAAGCATGCGGCTGCTTCAAAGCAAAATATACCTTCCCTAGGAAAAAGAATAAAACATAAGAGGGGTATGATGTCTTTGTAAAAGAATCGTTCCGGAATTAAAAGCAGCGCGACTGATACCACCACGGTGCGCAGTGGTTAGCTCGTCCACCTCACAGCAAGAAGGCCTGGACTTGATTCCCGGGCTCGGCTCGGGCGTTTCTGTGTGGAGTGTACGTGTTTTCCCCCCGTGCTTGTGTGGGTTTCTTCTGGGTACTTCGGTTTCCTCCCACAGTTCAAAAAACATGCACAGCAGTAGTATTGTGATTGTTGGCCCTATGTTGGCCTGACAAGCTGTCCAGGGTACCCTGCCCTCGCCCAGAGTCGGCTAAGATGGGCACCAACCTCCCCGAGACCCTAATTAGGAATAAGCGGCTTACAAAATCAACGAATGAATATACACCTGTAGGACGGCACGGTGGTGTACTGGTTAGCATGTCTACCTTACAAGCAAGGTCGTGGGTTCGAATCTCGGGCTCGGCAAGCGCGTTTCCATGTGGTGCTTGTATGTTCTCGCCTGACTTGTGCGGGTTTCCTCTGGGTACACCGGTTTTCTCCTACAGTTCAAAAACATGCACATTAGGCTATCTGGCTGTTCCAAAATCGCTCCTAGGTGTGTGCAAGTGTGAATGGTTGTGTGTGTTGGCCCTGTGATAGACTAGAGAGCTGTTCAGGGTGTACCCCGCCTTCGCTCCAGCCTCCCCGGCTCTAGCCTCTCCGCAACCCTAGTAGAATTGAGCCGTTCGGTGAATGATTGAATGAATGAATGATCCTGTATATAACTATTTAAGAGTGTTAATAATAATAATAATAATGGTAATAGTTATAACAGTAATGATAACAATAGGGTGGTACGGTGGTGTGGAGGTTTTCATGTCGGTCTCACAGCAAAAAGGTCCTGTGTTCGAGTCCCGGGCTTTGAGGTATCTGTGTTCTCCCCATGGTCTTCCCTGTTGGTGCCGCCAACAAACAAAACAAAAAAAATGCCTCCCCATAGGTTAGCAGTTTGAAACCTCACAGCACTGCAGGGATTCTGGGTAACAGCCTCTGGGAAGTTGTAGCTGGGGTGCATTATGGGCGCAAGAGGCACCCTTACAGAACATCACTAGAGAATTGGGTGTTGCATTCCTTAGCAAGAGCACGCAACCTAAGGGAGCAAGTGTGGATATTGGGACGAGGGGATGTAGTTGAGTATTTTGTGTGCAGTGTTTGTTGAACTGTTTCCTGAAAACTGACATAAGTGGGGAAAAAAAACAGCCTGCAGCAATACAATCATAAAAAAAACTATCCCAGTTCTGTGGCAGAGCAGGACCTGGCAACATGGAACCCCTTTTTAAATTAAATTCTATCGACCCTAAACTTTGTGTTGACATTTCTGAAAGTGTGTGTGTGTATGTGTGTGTGTGTGTGTTGAAATGATAATCAGCCTCATTTCCCTCTCCCCGCCTGACACCGTGTTCCCTCCTTCTGTTCTTCAGCAATCATTCCTGCTGTTTTTGCCAGAGTGAAATGAAGGGAGAGCTTCCTAGAATACAAAATGAGCAGAAACCCATTGGGAGGTGCTACGAGCTGCATCCCAGACTCCTTCCTCATACACCATCCCCATGTCCTTTTACCACTGTATCTGTTTTTTTATTTTTTCCCCCTCTCATATCTCCGGTATTAAATTGCATATAGTGCATTCCTCTAAGCCATTGTGTATCGTTTTTCCTCTGTTCTGCCATTACCCAAAGCCAATTCGCTCCCATATCACATTCTTGCCTGATGTATGTGTGTTTATTAATGTGCTAAGACATTTTTACGTTATCATTCCCAGCCGGGGCAATTTCAGCAACACTGATTTACTGATATATATATATATATATATATATATATATATATATATATATATATATATATATATATATATATACATTATATGTGAACATATAAAAATGAAAAGAAAGCTCACTGTTTCAGCTTCCCAAACCCAGCAAGCAATCAATACAGTAGTTATGTTGCAGACCCTTTGCAAGGCCGCCATGTCTATCATTTTGTCACATTATCTGGGCAAAGTCACTCTATTATTTCATTCAGCTGATTGCACACATTCCGGTTGGTTGCTGAAAATGAAATACGTTCATTCACTGATAAGGTGAATTGGAAACTAGCCTGCAATAATCTATTAGCATCATTTACAATTACGCCATTTGGCAGACACCCTTATCCAGAGTGACTTGCATTTATCATTTTTATACAGCTGAGCAATTGAGGGTTAAAGGTGTTGCTCAAGGGCCCAACAGTGGCAGCTTGGTGGTACTGGTGCTTGAACCCCTGACTTTCGGATCACCGATCCAGCGCCTTAATCACTGAGCCACCACTGCCCTCAACATCATACCTCAGCGCCTGAGTATCACCCCCCACTAGTTGCACACGCCCACCACAAATGATGAATTTCACTCTTTTGGTTGGAAATCTGTGAAGCGTGATATGTTTCAGTTGGTCTACACTGCCTATCCCTTTTGAACAGTTTGAAGAACACGTTCCACATATAGGCCCGGGCTCCGGCATTTCTTTTTGAAGATTACATGTTCTCCCTGTGTTTGCGTGGGTTTCCTCCAGGTACTCCGGTTTCCTCCCACAGTCCAAAGACATGCACATTAGGCTAATTGGATGCCCTTAGGAGTGAGTGTGTGTAAATGGTTGTGTATGTGTTGGCCCTAGCTGTTCAGGGTGTACGCCACTTTCATCCAGTGTCAGCTGAGGTAGGTGCCAGCCTCCCTGTGACCCTGGTAGGATTAAGCGGTTTGGCAAATGTGTGAGTAATGAGTATCTCAGAAAAGCATTTAAATCGAAATGAAAGGCAATGCTTCCAAACAATTTGTTAAAAATAAACATATGTATACTTTCATTATCAAACGAGTTTTACTTACATTTTTTCAATACAAAATTTAAGTAAAAGCAACCTGATAATGAAAATCTTTTTGATTGTTTGTGTTAGCCTGTTTGTTCTCGCGAGAATGTGAAATCGTGAGAATAGGACATCAGTTCATATAAAGCAAGATAATGGCAAAAATAACAGTATACAGATATTAAACTCACAAATCAGATATAAACTAGTGAATTTCTGAAATAATAAAATAATACCAGCCCAAATACAAATCATACACGATTTTGTTCGCACACAAGAGTCGACAAGAAAAGAATACAGCACCATGTATTCATACGCAAATTAGTTCCATTTTACAGACAAAAATACAGGGGTGATTATGTGACTTTGCTACTTTTTGCATCACAATGGTGCCCCACTGTGTGTGCGGAGTTATTGCTGTTTTTAAATTCTCTATACAAAAAAAAAAAGCTTCATGAAACCGCGCATTTAAATAGAAAAAGACAAAATGTGCACACAAGCTTTTATTAGGTTTGGGTTTAATTTCCCTTTTAACTAATGTTTCATTAAGCGTGTATGAATTTAAATGATTACCAAGTTATGGAAGTCTTTTAAAATGTATTTGCGAGGGTTTACATCACCAACTCTGTGTCCTACAAGAAAAAGAAAAGAAAGAGTCTGAGCTCACAGGAGAACCCCCCCCTCCCCTCCTTGTTTTATAGATAAATACGTCCATCATATCTTATTATAAATAACTACTCCAGCCTGTAGTAGAGGCGCAGTGCTAATTTATGGTTCCTTAAGTGCGACAGTTTATTAAGATGAAAATTTATGACACTCATCATCTTACTTACTCATTTGCTGAACCGCTTAATCTTACTAGGGTCATGGGGGGCTGGTGCCCATCTCCGCTGACACTGGGCGAAGGCGGGGTACACCCTGAGTAGCTTGGCTGACCATCACAGGGCAACACACAGAACCATTCACACCTAGGGATGATTTGGAACTGGATATTAGTCCAATGTGCATATCTCTGGTTTGTGGGAGGAAACCGAAGTACCTGGAGGAATCCCACGGGGAACTCAAGAAGAACATGCAAGCTCCATAAAGAAATGTCCTCGCCAAGCAAACCCAGGACCTTCTTGCTGGGAAGCGGATGTGCCCGCTGCCCATAGAGCATAACGGAGAAACAGTCGCTATGGCCAAAGTACGATTTTTGGAAATTTTTGTGGGTCAGTTTCCACTGCAAACTGGAATACACGACTACAACTGGGCACAAAATAATAAATCATGTCCTGTCATCAAATCGTTACGGTTTCTTCCATTCCCTGCAGTCTTACCAGCTTTATGAATATTATTACAGAAGCCCTGGGACCACAAACAGAGTTGTACTGTAATATAATGACGTATATTGTGGAGTAGATTTTTATAATGGCCCGAATAAAATAAAATGCCAATTATAATCAGCCATGAAGGGCACTTTGTAACCAAAACACTGTTTAAAATGTGAAAACATGGTCTTGAAAGTCAGAAGAATGAAGGTATTTGAGGCGTACAGAACAAAGACATCTCTGACTAGATCATGATGGCTTAGAGTGCATATTTGGTGTAACAGACGAAAGGGTCCTGAAATGACGGGAATCAGATTGATTCGATAGTGCTTTTAACTTTTAACACTGTCACAAAGAAGCTTTACAGAAATATGGATTTAAACTTCTAACAACCAAGTGAAGATGAAAGAAAGAAATCCTCCCATGATCGAATTAAGGAGAATCCTCGCTGGGAAATTGACTCTGGATTACTCCAAATAGTTGGATATTCGCAAATTGATCACAGTGCTAAGGTAGTGCAATTATAGATGTTGGTGTGAAAGTGCATCAGTAATTAGACTCTCGATATAATTAGTTCGAATTAGAGTACTTCTGTTAGACAAGACTGAAGGACAGTCCTCAGGACTGTAGACAGAGACGCCGGAAACACACTATACTCCGACTGTATCAACATGGAAGTGCATCATAAGTCTGAACGCAAGGAGCCGATTAACCCTCAGGCACACATAGCCGGAATGCCTTTACGGTTGATGATGGTTGATGATCTTTGCCTTCCATTATCCCATAAATATTCCTCACACTTCTTTTGGAACATGTGGGAGCCAGGGAGCTACCTGGAGAACCAAGTGGGCGTGGCTTCTATTGACGGAAAGTTTGGTCTCGTGGAAACTATCCCTGATTCACGCATCGAATAAATTCAGCTGTTGCAACCGTAAGTTACTATGTATGTTGGGTATGTTCATAGCAGATGTTACCATGGATATTTATGGAGATAGAAATGTACGTGGAACAACAACTTTCACGTGAGCATCACAGGTATTGCCAGTAGACATGGCGGTTGCAGAGTATGCCTCGAAAATGTTTGCCTCATATTTTTCAGGCAAGTGCATATTTTCTCGATGCATACTTTTCTGAGATACTTGAACTTTTGAACTCTCGGGTAGTGACTGAAAGAATGAGATTGTGGATACAAGAGGCCTAAATGAGTTTCCTTCGGAGGGTGTCTGGGCTCAAACTTAGATATATGGTGAGGAGCTCAGACCTCCAGGTGGAGCTCAGGTTAGAGATCACGAAAGGAGTCAGTTGAGGTGATTCGGACATCTGATTAGAATGCCTCCAGTCGGCTGAGATGGGCACCAGCCTCTCCGCGACCCTAATTAGGATTAAGCGGTTCAGAAAATGAATGAATGAATAAATTTTGCAGGAAATTTATCAGGACGTTCAGCTTTACCTCAAACTGTTACAAAGTGCTGGCACTGGAGTCTCTCACCGAACTGCTTGGCCCTATGGATCCCAGCTGACTGATTGAAAGCAGGCTACACAATGAACACCTTGCCAGTCCATCGCAGGGCAACACATACACAACCATTCATACTCACACCCACAACTAGGGGCCAAGATTGCAAGTTCGAATCCGGATTGATGCCACAGCCATCCGAGACCGGGAGTCCATGAGAGCTAATTGGCTGAGCTCTCACGGGAGGGAGGGATGGCATATGCTCACTTCCCTGTCACTAACAGCGATCAACAGCCAATCATGGGCGTCCGTGAGCTCATTCGTACGAGGGGGCGGATAGTGCTTTCCCTCCGAGTGTGTTAGGCCGCCCCCAAATGCACAACAGTTCGAAAAGAGGCGGGTGGCAGCATTGCATGTCACGGAGGCGGCATGTGCATGCTTACGCCCCTCCCTGGTTGGTGGTGGTCATGTGATAGGGAAGGCAAAAGTTGATGGGTGGGAATTGAATACGTCTAAATTATGGGAAGAAAAATGGGGGAAAAATAAAAAAAAAAAACAACTAGGCGCCAGTGTACCTGGAGGAATTCCACCCAAGCATGGGGAGAACATGCAGACTCTACGCAGAAACGCCCTCACGGAACCCAGGACCTTCTTGCTGTGAGGCTGAACAGTCAGATTGTGCTGTTCCCCTTTTATAAATACCTAATAAGTATTTCTTCATAAGAAAAGACTTTATACACTGTTTGAAAAATCCGTTCATGTGGAGCAACTTCCCTGTGAACGCTGTTACCATAGAAACTGTCCTGTATTAGTACAAGCGCATTAATATAAACCTGTAATTCACTTCACAGCTAGAACTAGTGTCAAGGCTGCTATTATAGAAAATTATTCTCCACCTTCTGACCAATCAGAATGAAGATTTCGACAGTGTTGCATCAGATTTCATTAGCGAGTGTCGATATTATATTCCCTTGCCCTTGGCTTTTCTGGCTGTGTACTGTTAGCATGTTTAATGAGACGGTAAAGAAGATACAGTATATGGGATGTTATGGATGAGAAGATAATAGGGGGGGCATTGAATATGAGCATCTAATGACAGCAATTGTATTTGGGACGTCGTTGGGACATGAAAATGACGCCAGGATGAAGGAACAGGAGGATCTACAGCAGTGGTAGCATGGAACTCAAGGAACCTGGAACTTTATCAAAGACGAATCTTTGAGACAGGAAGTTAGCTTCCTGAAGAGGAAACAGCTCCGCCCCCTGCTGTGATTGCCAGGATGGAGATTTGGTTCGTCTAGAATGCTTGTTTTTATTCACTGAATGATTGACAACCTGTTGTTGAAACATGAAGAGGACATCCAAAGAGTAGGTGGCGTTACACAACAAGCCATAAATAAACTTCAAAGAGTTGCAAGAAGTTTCAGCTCCAGCTTTGATGAGTAGCTCTTGTACTAGGGGTGATACAAAGTAGGTGGGGCCACAATATTGGAATGTTATACGAGTGATTGTGATTTGATGGATAAAGCTGGGGTTGGTACATTTTTAGTTGTACACACAAACAGTTATATTGGTTAAAATGGTCTTTACACCCCGACAGCAATCTTAGAGTGCTATTATCCGATTGTAAAACCCTCTCAAAAATTAATATTATTTTATTAATATAAGAATCATTTTTCATATCACACTTCACTTTACAAAATGAGCTCTTCCCATGCATTATATACTAGATATATAAACATTTTTCCCCCTTTCTTTTTTCTTCCTTTTTTTTGCCAAATAATTTAAAAAAACCTGTAAGTTACATAACTCTATAGCTTCTGCTAGTTACGCTAACAAAGTGAAAGTGCCGCTAAGTGCTGGTTTTACCGTCTACATTTATTCCCCGGAAAGCAACAGAAACATAGAATTAAAGTTATTAATAGTAGGAACATATTTCTATTTATTTGTAAAAATGATTTTAATGGACCACACACCTACAGCTAACCAGGTCTATGCTAGCCATGTAGCACTGAGCTAACCAGCTCTCCATGAAAAGGAACAAAATGTGGAATGAAAGAATTTCATTGTAAGAATTTTTTCTTTTTTATTTTATTTTTTTTGTCCTTCACCAAATGCGATTTCAGTGGACTGCAGAAATACTACTGGACTACAGGCGATTAGCTAAGCAGCCAGCTCCATCCTAACCAGCTAGCATCATGCTAACTAGCCTTCCATGAAAAACAACAAAATATGGAATTAAATATTTCATACACATTTTATTATAATTTTTTTAATTACTCCGTTTTTCCACTAATTACAATTTTATTTGACTGCTAAAGGAA
This sequence comes from Neosilurus hyrtlii, assembly GCA_028564935.1. NCBI lineage: Eukaryota > Metazoa > Chordata > Actinopteri > Siluriformes > Plotosidae > Neosilurus > Neosilurus hyrtlii. The sequence continues at coordinate 23,746,541 of JAOUQZ010000024.1, read as the reverse complement.
CTAGCGATACAGGTAGCTCCATGCTAACCACTTCTGCTTTATTTTATAGTAGGAATGTATATGTGTATTTCTAAATTTTTGCAAGAATTTGAATACGATTTCCAAAAGCTATAAAACAATTATTCCACTCCCTCTGGATATGAATTAATAACCCACTCAGCCAACACTTCACGAGGTCATGAGTTCGTATAAGATCAGAGGTCATGGAACAACCGCTAAATACATAGATTCATACATACTATACATTCTAAATACAGAGCGAAATGTAACTGCCAGTCAGTGTATAGAGTCAGTAATAAGGATTCTGACTTCATCTTTCAGTTTGGAATCATTCAGACAAAAAGTTTGAAAGAAACTTTGAAAATTTCCAACTTCCCAGCCAGTGACAAGTCAAGTGACAGAGTGCTGGCATGAACTATCATGCCAAAAACAACACCTCTCAGTCATCGCATAGAAAGATGCCAGAGCCAGTGGGGGTTGGCGGGGGGGGTATGGGGACATCCAGAAAAGAATTCTTCTATCAGTTTGGATCAAAGTTTCGCTGGAAAGAGGGGAAGATGAAGGAGTGAAGAGGTGCCATCAGGAAAACTGGAGTGAGACACTCATTAAATAAGTGAAGAAGCAAAGTGAAGAAAACTTCAGCTTCTGTTCGACTGTCATTGAGTACAGATGAACAGATGGAGGAAGAAGAAGAGAGAAAAACACCATGCACGGCAGCCGTCATACAGTCACATACAAGAGGGAGAAGTGTTTAAAGGAAACGCAGTGTATTTATTTAAGTATTTTCTTTAATCGATGTGGCAGTGGTGACCCGGTCCTACGGTGCTGGATTACTGATTTCAATGTCGGGGGTTCAAGCACCACAATCACCAGGTTGTTACTGCTGTCCCCCCAGTGCACCTAACTGGGTTATCAAAGGCCAACCACATCTCTCACTGTCTGTGGTGAGAGGAATGTAAAAGAACCATTGCTGATTTTTGTCAAGAGTAGCTACATAGACATCAGTGTGTTGCAGCCCTGCGATGGCCTGGCGAGCTGTCCAGGGTGTACTCTGCCCTCTCAGTTGGCTGAGATGGGCGCCAGCCTCCTCGCAACCCTAATTAGGATTAAGCGGTTCAGAAAATAAGCCCTGTAAGGACTAACTGTTGAATTTATACTTATAATTGATAAGGTCCTGGGTTCGGTGAAGGTGTTTCTGTGTGGATTTTGCACGTTTTCCTTGTGCGCGTGTGGGTTTTTTCGGGGTACTCTGGTTTTCTCCCACAGTCCAAAGACATGCACATTAGGCTAAATGGCTGTTCCAGATTGCCCTTGGGTGTGAGAGTGAATGTGAATGGTTGTGTGTGTGTGGGTCCTGTGATGGCCTGGCAAGCTGTTCCTTGCCTTTGCAACCCAATAAGGACAACTGTTGATGCTTGAATCCCTTCTGACCAATCAGATTCGAGAACAGCACTGCGGTATAAATGTTTCGAACTGAGGTCATGTAAAGTGATTGCACTGTGGTCGCTGATCTCTCTCTCTCGCTCTCTCTCTCTCGCTCTCTCTCTCTGTCTCTCTCTCTCTCTGTCTCTCTCTCTCCCTCTCTCTCTCTCTCTCTCTCACTCTCTCTCTCCCTCTCTCTCGCTCTCTCTCTCGCTCTCTCTCTCGCTCTCTC
>JAOUQZ010000024.1:23694794-23714592 GCA_028564935.1 Neosilurus hyrtlii | reverse complement strand
CCTTAATGTCTGTCAGTCTCTGGGAAAGGATATAGTGCTTGTTTGGCCGAACCTCCGACAATTCCATTCCTCAAAGCTTTTTTTTCTCTTTTAATCAATACAGCTGATGTCTACATGCACCTGCTATGGCATTATTCCAGCTCTGAATGGCATTATATTAAAATATTGGCTGCTTTCACATTTGTTCATCCTGCTTTAAGATGCTAATATACTGTACCTTTTATATATTCTCTTAATATACAGTATCTTTTTTCTTTTTCTATCATGTACAGAGTCGTAGTCCACGCCATTCGCAGTCCACTCAGTCCGGTTTGGCCGATCAGGCGTCCAAACTGTCCTACGCCTCGGCCGAGTCTTTGGAGACCATGTCAGAGGCCGACATGCCACTCGGGTTTAATCGTATGAACCGCTTCCGTCAGAGTCTGCCCCTGTCCCGCTCTGCCAGCCAGAACAAACTACGCTCGCCAGGTAACAAACACACACCATACACACTCCATACACACTCTATAATCCATGCATCTACTCTGACAGTGTACAGGCTCATTGATTTTTACTCACTCTTCACCACTCTGCTCAGTATGCTCACACACGCATTTGCACGAACCTGAACACACACTTATCGACCAGCTCCTGGGCTCCGCAGCCTTCAGGATAGAGAAACTGAATGTAATTGCTCTAAATTGGGATGTAAATCAAACAGAGATGTTGAAATCAAATCCCTGAGGTTGAAAAAGTGTAAAAGAAATTTATTCACGGCACGATTTAAGAGTCTTATGTACTGTACATGCATTTTTATTTCTTACAGTATAGTATTTCTCACGTCTACCGCGAAAAACACCTTCGTGATTTCTCATAGCAGTAACTACGGAATGGCTCAGTAATTAATGAACACATGCACTAAATGGGAATAAAATATACTGTAATGTTTCAAAACAATAGCATAAGGCAGGGGTCTCAAACTCAATTTACCCGGGGGCCGCTGGAGGCAGGGTCTTGGTGAGGCTGGGCCGCATCAGGTTTTCCACAAGAAAAGCTTTGTTTTTAAATTTTCAATCTTCTCAAATCTCTTTATTTTTATTTTTTAACTCAAAATAAGATGAAAAAAATAAACAAACAAATTGAGAATAAGAAAATAAATCAATCAATCAGTATTAAATAAAAAAATAATAATAATCTTAATAATAATCATTAGATTTTTCTGGTCAGGGACTATATGAGGTTTCTTCAGTCTTCTGTATCTGCTGTATTTAGATTCTAATGTCTGTATTAACGGTTCTTTACCCTTTAACCTTCTTCTGAACATGAATTGTCCTGAACATAAATGGAACATCGAAGAATATGAACTGTTCTTCTGAACATGGCTTCTCTTGCCTTGAAGTTTCAATCGAGCGTTTAGCCGACGCACGGAGAACGTCACTTCCGCTTCCTTTTTCGTGTAACCGCAGCACGGCGGCCGGCGGATAAAAGCCCGGTAGCAGTCCTTCGTTTTTACGCTCGATGTTCATGTCTATCATGATGACATGAACACCATGGCATCTGTAGATGGTAGAATGTATAAAGGATAGCGAGAGCGAAAAACGGCCCACAGACTGTTATTACTGCTGCGGTTACAGGAAAAGGAAGCGGAAACGACACCGTGCTGCTGTTGATGTCATTTATTTTGACTCCTTTTTACATCATATAGAAATATATGTAATGTTGATTATATGAGGCAAAGCAAATACAATGCAAATCAAAAAACAATGACCCACAAATATTGGTGCAACCCTATAACTGGTCCGGAATACTGGGGACTGTTATTGCCGATGGACAGGTGTCACTACTTTTCCTTTATCCCGCCACGTGCGCATCACTTTGATTTATTTTATCAGAGAGAGAGAGAGAGAGACCTCATATTAACTCTCTAAGTGCCATTGACCTGTGTGTATAAATATATATATATTTATATACATTTATATACGTGTTGTGAACGCAGTGCGTTGGGCCGAATGTCCGCGTGAACCCAATAGAAACGAGGCAGCCAGCCAGGCACGGAAGAAACCTCTCCATGGCAACGCTGCTGTAACTTTCACTCATCGAGTAATGTTTCTCTGCTTGCATCAAATGATGTCCCGCCCCCAAGAGCCATATACCCCACCGTGATTGATAGGTTCGTTCAGCTCCGCCCACGACACTGTAAACTGCCATACATATCAAATTCACGGGCCGCAGTAACATTAAACTTTCATATTAAGGTGGGGGCCACAAACTATCATCCTGCGGGCCGCAAATGGCCTGCGGGCCGCGAGTTTGAGACCCCTGGCATAAGGGCACTGGCCAGGAATTTTAGAAATTCTCCCCAAACAGTCGTATCCAGTTCCCACCCATTAAGTATTGCCTCCATCAAGGGGTGTAAGCAAGAACATGCCCCTTCTGTGACACTTGTTGCTTCCACACGAATTTTTTACGAAAGGTTCTGCATGCACATTCATGGGAGGCCTCACACACTTGGAGAGAAAGTATCTTGTACGTATGAACTCACAGATGTACATGATTGGCTGGTGATGACTGGAAGTGACAGGCAGCTATGCATTCTGTGAGAGCTCGGCCAATTAGTTTCCATGGACTCCCAGCCGCTGATGGCTGCATGCATCAACCTGGATTTGAACTTGTGGTTGATTGTCGATGCACCACATCAGGTTACATTTTCTTTCTCTCGTCTTATTTTCCAAGCTGCTTAGTCCTGCTAGAGTTGTGGGACACTGGAGCCTATCTCAGCCAACAATGGGTGAACACTTACACAACATGACTGCTAGTTTGCTAACATTACCTGCATTAGCAAACTAGCAGTCATGTTGTTTAATTTGAGCCCATGGCTTCATATATCATGGAACGCCACGCCATGCTTAATACATTGCCCTCAGTTAATAATTTGTCAGGAACAAACAACATCTGTTTACTTTAGGAATTCGCTTCAGCTGAAACAGAGTAATGATATGTTCATGTAACAACGCCCAGGGAGTTCAGTTTGTCTTTCCGCATCATTAGAATCAGGATAGGGTTAATAAACCGTTGCTGGGGGTCAACAAACTCGCTCATTATGTCTGAGAATGAAAACCACTTTAAAAATGGAAAATATTCGGAGTGGGACGGTGGCGTAGTGGTTAGCACATGTCTCAACGCAAGAAGGTCCTGGGTTTGAGTCCCAGGCCTGGCGAGGAGGTTTCTGTGTGGAGTTTGCATGTTCTCCTTGCGCTTGCGTGGGTTTCCTCCAGGTAATCCGGTTTCCTCCCACAATCCATGCACATTAAGATATTTGGCTGTTCCAAATCGCCTCTAGGTGTGAGTGTGAGTGTGAACGGTTGTGTATGTGTTGCTCTGAGATGGTCTGGTGAGCTGTTCAGGGTGTGCCGTGCTTTCCCCCAGTGTCGGTTGAGATAGGCTCCAGCCACCCCGTGACCCAATTAGGATTAAGTGGCTCGGCAAATAAGTGAGGTGAGTGAGTGAGGAAAGTATTTTGCTACTGTTCAACCAAAATAGCAATACGCCAAATTAGCGATCCAGTCCAACACAGGTGTGCCTGTCGGAAAATAAAAAGAGCCTGGAAGGGTTTGTTGGAAGACGGAAGGGTTCATCTTCGTTTTTTATTATATTTTCCTTAGATGGATCGTCTGAGTTGCATAGTGTGTCTGAGCATGCTGTAGTTCTTGGCCGTAATTCTCTCAAACATCAAATCGTCCATGGTTATGTAGCGATTGACCTGAGTGTAAAAACGTTTTCTCTTTTCCTTTCCACACATCATGCAAAACACTTCCACTTACTCAATCTGTGGCCATTGGATTCCCGCAATAAATTAATCAAGTGTCCGAGAACCTTCCCTACAAAAGAAGTTGCCCTGATCGCCTGTTAACTTGAAATAAGCATGCTATGTGGTGTTAGCGGCTAACTGCTTAATGCTTTTTTGGGAAACAGGAGACCAAGAGATCCAATTACAGCTGTGGTTTTTACTGTTTTTAGTTACATACATCCAACATGGCATCCATGATTCTGATTGGTCAAAATAGCATTATATAGAACTTTACAATACAAAAGACTGTTGCTATGAACTATTATCGTTCATTCCTTATATTATTATTAATATGTATGTATGGACTTAGTATATAGTAGACAGAAATGGTGCAATCTGATTGGTTCTCTATCTATGGGATGATAATAATGGACATTAATATTTATTCAAAAGATTCTCGTTTTGATTGGTGGAAAGCTATCAAGTAATTCCTGGCATTGCATCATTCCCATGGGATAACTGAATTATTGCGCTGTTGCCATCGGATAAGTTGAATGCATGACTTGACTGCACAAATGATTGCAATTATTGATATGCACAAACATATTTCATTAAATAATAAAACAATTACAGAATTCGGCTGTGGTATGATAGACAATTATTCAGTCTCTGAAGGTGTTATCCACAAACAGCTCATCGACTGAGTAATTCCCTCTATTTTATACTACGTCTCAATCACTCACTCTCACATTTGCCAAACCGATTAATCCTTCTATGGTTGCGGGGAGGCCGGAGCCTATCTCAGCCGACACTGGGCGAACACCCTAAATAGCTTGCCAAACCATTGCAGGGCCAAAACACACACACAACCATTCACACTCACATGTAAAGGTAGTCAGAATCAGCCAACTAACCTAATGTGAATGGCGTTGGGCTGTGGGAGGAAACCAGAGTACCCAGAGAAAACCCACCCAAACATGGGGAGAACATGCAAACCCTACACAGAAACGCCCTCGCCGACCAAGAGACTCAAACCCACGAACCCTTCCTGCTGTGAGGTGGACGCGCTAACCGCCACGCCACCATGCCACTCTTGCCTTATTCAATAATTGCTTATTATCCTAAGTAGAATATGCTCTAATTGGACTGAGCGGTTTGGAAAATGACTGAGTGATTGAGACTGTGGTGAGTTTATTGATTTCATTACTAACGAGTCATGTAATACACCATAAAGACCAGATTGCTGGGCATCATCTCTTAAATAAATAACCCTTTATTTTCTGGGTCTTCTGTAAATAAAGGTTTTCTTTAAAATCACATTATGTTGTTTTTTTTATTTAGTTTTCTTTTTTTCTTTTGTTTTCTCGAGTCCTGTGTTACCTTAATCAATTTCGCTGTACCTCTGTGTTCCCTCAGCCTTATCTGTCTTCACTTAAAAATTTCCAGAAGACACTCATTTGTTCCCAGGGTCCTGTGTTTTATTAATCTTCTGAGAAATACTCCATGTTCCATAAATTAAAACCTGGAAAGAAAATCTATATTCTAATGTCCCATATTTCCTTGGGGAAGTTCTCAGGGTCGACGGATCAACTTTTTGACTCCATATTCCCAGAATCTTTGTTCCTTTATTTAAATTTTCTTGCTAAGAAGGCTGTACATACTTCCCCATATTTACATGTAATATTCCTGTATATCTTTCAGGGCTGTACATCACTTTTTTTTTTTTTCCTGAAAATAATTTTTAATCCTGTGGCCCAATCTCTCACTCACTCCTTTGCTGATCCACTTAATCCTGACGCTGGGTGAATGCGGAGTAGACCCTGAACATCTCGCCAGACCACCGCAGAGCAACACACTCAAAGCTATTCGCATCCACTCCTAGGGTTAATTTGGAACAGCCAGTTAGCCTAATGTGTATGTCAAATGACTGTGAGAGGAAACCTGGGTATCTGGGGGGAAACCCAAACAAGCATGGGGAGAACCTGAAAACTTGACACAGAAAGGCCCTCGCCAAGCTCGGGACTCGAACCCAGGATCCCGCTGTGAGACTGTCGTGCTAACCGCCACACTACCATGCTAGAGCTGCCTTCCTTTATATTTACTAAAATTTAAGTCCTTACATTTATGTTATTTGGCGGCTGCCCTTATCCAGAGCAACTAACATTTTAATCTCATCTATGCACGTGAGCAGTTGATGGTTAAGGGCCTTACTCAAGGGCCCAGCAGTGACAGATTGGTGGTACTTGAGTCTTGAACCCCTGAGCTTCTGATCATTAATCACTGAGCCACCACTGCCAATACTCCATATTCCCAGGTGCCTACATTACCAATAAATCATCATCCCAATATTCATTCATATATATATATATATATCTGCCGAACCACTCAATTGTACTCAGGTCGTGGGGACGCTACCTATACCAGCTGACTCTGGGTAAGGCGGGGTTCACCCTAAACAGCTCACCAGACTATCACTGGGTAACACACACTAAACCATTCACACTCACACTCACACCTCAGGGTAATTTGGGACAGTCAGTTAGCCTAATGTGCATGTCTTTGGGCTGTGGGAGGAAACCGTAGAACCCGGAGGGAACCCACACAAGCACAGGGAGAGAATACAGACTCCACACAGAAACGTCCTGGACTCGAGCCCAGGACCTCCTTGCTGTGAAACAAAGGTGCTTGCCACTACACCACCGCGCCGCCACATCGCCTCATTTAAACCCTCTAAGGAATATCCCTTTATTCCCAGAGTCTAATGTTCCCACTGGAAATTTCTCTGGGACAAAAAGCCTTTTCTCTCAGGGTTCCAGATCCCCATGTTCCTATATCCATCTTTTCTTGAGAACATATGTATATTTTTTTTATATGTTCTCAGATCCCTTTGCTTCTGGAGTCCTTTGATTCCCAGATCCTATGTTTGACCATTGGTGACCTTGTAAGCCCAACCATGATCTTCGGAACCTTTTGAAAAGATGACTTTATCAACCGAGTATGCAATTTACTGAGTTAAAAATCATTGATCCCTCTTTAATACAGCCGAATCGAGGGACCCCGGACAAGAGTGAGCATAGCAGGGGCTGTAGGACCACAGGAAAGCAGAGCATCAATACACACGAATTATTTTGCTATCAGTTACTTCCTGCCCGAATGCTATCCAGTGAAAGTTGATTTATAGTTCTGCTATTCTAACATGTGCACACACACACACACACACGGTGACAAATGACTCCGACTGATGAGAAGCATCAGGAAGCAGCTAAACACACTGACTTTGATAAACACCTCACTGTCTCCCCGGCTGGTCTTATCAGTCTATCATTCCCTTTAGTCTTTGCCAACCTTTAACTCCTTTCTTCCTAAACTACAGACCTTTAAGTATCCAAAGAACCATTGAGGAAGGTTCTCTGTAAAAACAGGAACCAAAGATATCCTAAACGACGATCTCCATACCAACAAGACAGAGCAGCATGGTTCCTGTCCGTGGGAGAAAAAGTGGAACAGTTCAGGTCTCATTCCGATCAGAGCGGGCGGCACGTAGAACCCCTTTAGTACCCTAAAAACATTTACTATCGATCAGAGAAAGTTTGCAAGTAGAATTCCATCAGGAAGTTACGAGCTCTTACTCTCCAGAGAATCCTTAGCGAAGATTCTATGTAGCAGTCTCATTTCCTAAGGAAGATCTTTCTTGTTCTCGAGTCATCTCTGTCCTTTTATTTCCACAGGAGTACTATTCCTGCAGTTTGGTGATGAGACGAGGCGTGTCCACATCACCCATGAGCTGAGCAGCATGGAGACTCTACACGCACTCATTGTGCACATGTTCCCCCAGAAGCTAACAGCTAGCATGCTCAAATCCCCCAACACAGCCATCCTGATCAAGGATGAGGCACGCAATGTGTTCTACGAGCTGGAAGACGTCCGGGATATACAGGACCGCAGCATCATTAAGATCTACCGCAAGGAGCCAGTCTATGGTTCCTATACAGCGGCTGCACACCTGGCCAATGGAGACCTGCGGGTGAGTATGAGAGTACATGCTTTATTTCACCGAAAACCAGTAATGCCAGCTACATAAATACCCATGGTGCCTCGTTTAGGGCTAAAAGTGAAACACTTACACACTTACACTTAAGCTTTCACTTAAGATATATTCACACAGAAAGCATCGAGCGATAAGCGAGTTGCATTTGTTCCGAACTGCACGCGAAATCGTTTATTTTACACGGCCTATGAAAGCACATATAAAAAGGATTTAAGGAATTTCGTGTTTGGTGGCATTTGTCAATCAATGGTATCTTTAAGCTCTGATTGGTAATTGGTCCAATCGTTTACATGAAAGTTCAGTTCAGCTCTACCACTTCCTGTCGCTTGAGAAAATTTTGCCTCTCGACGACTATTTCGCTGCCAGTCAGTGATTTTGCATGGTCGCGTGTTGCTTGTCTCTTCCTTTACAAAGAACCATTGAAGAAAGTTCTGCATAAAGCCTCTTTCCCAGTTAGCACTGGTTTTCAGTTAGAACAGGAAACTGAGAACCCTTTAGGAAATATTTTATGCAGAATTCTTTCCCAACTAGAAAAGCTGAAGATCTTTAGGAACCTATGAACCCATAATTATCAAAAGTTCCACTGAAAAAGGTTCTATATAGAACTGTTCTCCCTTGTCAGAGAAAAATCCTAGTAGTACTCCTTTAAGGAGCAACACGCTCAACCATCCAAGGAACCCCTGAGAAGATCAACGCACAAGTCTTTCCCAATTAGAGAAGCTTCCATGTAGAACATCTTTAAGAACTTACAAACCCATCAGGAACGATTGTCTGCAGAACTCTTCCAAGCAGAACTCCTTTGAGGATGTAAGACTCAAGCCAAAGTTCACAAAAAGTTTTGGAAGGAAGTGGGAGCCCTATTAGAACACTCCACCCCTCTGGAGGCCCATTCCCATCTGATCTCTAAGCTAAGCAGGGTCAGGCCTGGAAAACCATCTGGGAATACCAGGCGCTGTGTCAATCAATACATAGTCACTGGGATAAGGCAGCACAGGATTGGTCCGTTCAAAGGACATGCAGCTCACATGGGATTGGCCAGTTTGAGTATGGTCTTCAGCAGAGGTATGGCTATGTGGGATATGTTCATCTGTACAGGCACAGGGGTTGAATTCGCTCCGAGTCGAATTTGTAAAAGTCACAGCACGGTGGCATAGTGGTTAGCATGTCCATCTTGCAGCAATAAGGTCCCAGGTTCGATTCCCAGGCTCGGCTGTTTCTGTGTGGAGTTTGCATGTCCTTCCCGTGCTTGCATGCATTTCTTCCGGGTACTCCGGTTTCCTCCCAGAGTTCACAAACATGCACAGTAGGCTAACTGGCAGTTCCAAATTGCCCCTAGGTGTGAGTGTGAATGGTTGTGTGTGTGTGTTGGCCATGCAATGGCCTGGTAAGCAGGGTGTCCCTTGTCCAGAGTCGTCTGAGATAGGTGCCAGACTCTCCGCAACCCTAATTAGTATAAAGCGGCATAGAAAATGAATAAATGAATGAATAGATGAATTTGTAAAAGCCTGTTTTTCGGAAGGCCCCACTCAAAATTTACCATGTTCCCCCTTTTTTTTGAACACAGCATGGTATCCTCCATCCCTTTCCCTATCTCTGTAAATCGTTCAAGTGTCCGGTCCTTTGTTTCCTGACAGCAAATCCCTTCTGTGTTATTCTAACGGGTCTCTGGAGTGTGTGTGTGAGTGTGGGTATGGAGGGTGACTGAAATTGCAGAAATCTCTTCAAAATTGAGACTTAGTCTGTCACCCAGAGCCTTTAGCTCATTGACTTTCCTTATACTCTTAAAGAAGTCTCAAAACTCGGTGTGTGTTTAGCTGGATTGCAGAGTCTCAATCCCAGAAACAAGTTGTCCAACCTTGTGACTGTAACCCTAGTCGAGTGGAGTGAAAGCTCTGAATAGCGTGAAAGGAGTTCTCCAGAGTCACATTACCTCCTGATGAATAGAACCCAGGGGGTGTGAGAGGGCAGAATGTCTGGAGCTCCGTTCTCATCTGTCCTCAACCGGCATCCTGCCTCTATCTGGGCTGAATTAACACTGAGTCGTTCTGAAGTCAAACTGACCCACGGAACAAGAACACGCCGCTGTTCTTCATGCTAATATCCGCGACAGCCGTTTAACAATAATGCCTTGTAGGAGGGAACGTCTCTGCTGGGTTGAATCAGTTTATTCATTCTGTTGCCTGACTGTGGGGTAGGAGGCAGGACTGCGCATACGTATGCATGTGGACGTTCCTCTTTGAAACATGGTGATCAATAAGATCTTTATCTTGGCAGGTCATTTACCTCCAGCCATGTCTTAACCTCTTGGCAGAGGCAACCATGTGGGCTAAAGTATCTCTGTCTTACGCACTCATTTGCAAAACCGTTTAATCGTATTAGGGTTGCGGGAAGGCTGGAGCCTATCTCAGCTGACACTGGGTAAAGACAGGGTACACGCTGAACAGCTCACCAGTCCACCACAGGGCAACACGCACATTCATTCACACTCACACCGAGGGGCAATTTGGAACAGCCAATTAGCCTAATGTGCATGTCTTTGGACTGTAGGAGGAAACTGGAGTACCCGGAGGAAACCCATGTAAGCATCGGGGAACATTCAAATGGGGAAACACCCATGCCCAGGACTTAAACCCAGAACCCAATGAAACACATTTTTAGTAAATATTAAGCAATATGTAGGCTTTTGTTTGTGGTAATATATGTATACATGTGTAATATCAATATTTCTCTCTCTCCCTCCTTCTTTTTGCAGAGAGAGATGGTGTATGCTTCACGCGAGTCATCACCCACTCGCCGTCTGAACACACTGCCCTCCTCCGGATCCTCCCCTTCCTCTGCGTCTCCCGCCCGGTCCCGTCTTTCCTACAGCGGCGGCCGTCCTCCATCATTCTCCGGATCTCAGCACGGTCACCACGGCCACCATGGATCTCCAGCTCATGGGCCAGCAGGGGGTATGACCGCGTCACCATCAGCCATCCTCGAACGCCGAGACGTCAAACCTGATGAGGAAGTCGCCGCCAAAAATGCACTCCTAAAGAACGAGAGCCTCTATGCAGACCCGTACAGCCTGGTGCCCGATGGGCATCGTTTAAGCATCGCATCCATGGGTGAACCTCTGGGCATGCCAGGGCCGGGAGGGCTTTACCGTCGTGGCTCTGTTCGCTCTCTGAGTACATATTCAGCCGTGGCGCTGCAGGGTGACTTGGATGACCCGCTCTACAAGCCAGGGGCACCGCTCTATGCTGACACCTACTCTCCTTTAGGCACAGGCTTCAGGCTTTCGTCTTCATCCTCCCCTCAGAAAATGTCTGATTCATACTCGGGGACGCTGAGCCGCGGTTCGCCCGTCAGGCAGAGCTTCAGGAAGGACTCGTCGTCGTCTGTGTTTGTGGATAGCCCAAAATCGAGGCCGAGTTCGAGTTCAGAGCCACTGGGTGGCGAGACAGGGAGGGTGATGTCCGGCTTCGGGAATGAGACGGACACACGGTGAGGAGTTCCAAACGTTTTCAGTTGGATTTCTGTAAGACAGGAAGATGTGACAGTGTTGAATTTTGGCACTTCCTTGACTGGAAATTAGCTTTTTCTGAAAATTTACTTAACTGAGAAGTTTGTGACTGTGTTGAGTCCCAAAGTGTGTTGTTGCTGATAGTCGGTCCTTTTTAGCAGGGATCGTATGGAGGCGATGGAGAAGCAGATAGCGAGTCTCACAGGATTGGTTCAGAGCGTCCTCACCAGAGCACCGGACAGCGACAGCACGTAAGAAACACACATACACACATATGTGTATATATACATAGACAGATGTATACAGTGTATACCATCTCCACCAGCCACAGCCACTCATACTGAACGTTAACCCCACTGACTGAAGCCCATCTGCCGAAAAACGTTCAGCCATTTAGCATCACGTGCATTCACATCAAGCAGTGTGCATGTGTCTTACGTGTGACATGAAGCAGTGTACACGTGTCTTAAATGTGTCATGAAGCTTGTGCGACTGTTTTGTTTCTCTGAAGTCACCGGCTGCTGCTCATCCGCTTGTGTTGTGTAACGCTCAGCACCGACGCGGTGTGGACTGTTGTTCGATGTGTTTCTCGTTTGCTGCCTGTAGCCTATGGAGTGTATCCCTGCTTCCTGGACGCTGCCTCGTCCTCCACTTTCACCCTGGTATATTCGCTTTGAAGGACAGTCATAAACGCACATCTGGAGCTCATCTGCATCAGCATTAAACATGTTTGCAGACCAGTACACACACATGCACACATGTACACACACAGAGTCAGGTCCAAAAGTCTGAGTCCACCATCAAATACCGATATCAATACTAGAGATGCGCTTATAGAGCACAAGGTACCTTCGGCATGTGCTCACCTATCAGCACTCGTCTCTAATTTCTTTGCACTCAAAATCCTCTGTCCTTGACTTATCCTTTCAAGGTCGCTCAAGGTCAAAGAGGCTTATGCTATTTAAAAGGGTGTATATTGATTTCTGTCTGATCTCTCATTGCATTTATGGCTCTTTGACAACAATTTCAATTCTAATTTCAATCTCCAAGAATTTGACCTCACCCTGACCGTCACCTCTGACCGTGACATTGCAAAATCCATCGTCCTTGGTACTCAGCTAGGGTAGTGTCCGCACCAGGTTTGGTTAGGCTCCTTGCATTGGTTGTAGTCAGGATTTTGTTCACAGGCAAACTGACAAACTGGGGATTATAATACACCGCCAAAACCTCCAAAACCTAGGTATTAATTCATTAAATCAATTATGGAAATAATATTACATCATTAAAAAATGACACTTTTACATGTTTATTTAATGGAATAGCCATTAAACAAATCCCTTCCTGTTGTCACTTAACTAGAGCAGCTATAAACAGTCATTAACTCACCAGTACCTCTTGTCCTACTCTCCTAAAAGCAGGTAAACATCAAAATAATTTGGCTTATTATCTTACCATAACCTGCAGTACATACGACCCACTAACACTGGAGACTCCTTCCAAATAACAACGATAGTAAGATTTTATTTGTTAAATGAGGGCAGTGGTGGCTGAATTGTTAAAGCAATAGGCTACTGATCAGAAGGGCAGGAGTTCAAGTCCTAGTACCACCTACCGGCCACTGTTGGGCCCTTGAGCAAGGCCCTTAACCCTCATCTGCTCAGTTGTATAAATGAAATATAACATGTAAGTTCTGGATATGCTGGATAAGGGTGTCATGGGGTGTCGGCCATACTAGTCTCTACAGATGAGTTGTTGCCGTGGAAACAATAACCTGTAAGAACGTTAGTGGTTCAATAACATGATGTAAACGTTGATATCTTGAAGCTCAGGTAGCAGATAATTACTACTGTAATTCATTATTTTTAAATAAACCCCGATTATTCAGCTCGGGCTTGGTGGATATTAATAAATAGCCCCCCCTCGACGTTCAGAATACTCGGGGGTAATTGATAGGGAGAATGCCGTAACTGACCAATCAAAGGAAGATTAATCAACGGTTGCTGTTGACGAGTCATAATCAAGCACTGTGGTATACAATCTTTCGTGATTAAATTGAACAGCTGCCCTGTTATGTGCAGATTTTTTTTTCTCACTAGAGTGTAACATGTTGAGATTCTTGAATGTAGTATTCACACATCAGCTACAGACGTGTTCGATAAAGATTAGGTGAGAAATCTCTCTAGCACATTGTCTTACAAGCGACAAGAGTAGGACAGGCGGTTGTGAAGTCCCGGGCTCGGATCGGGCGTTTCTGTGTGGAGTTTGCATGTTCTCCTCGTGCTTGCGTGGGTTTCCTCTGCGAAATCCGGTTTCCTCAAACAGTCCAGAGACATGCACATTAGACTAACTGGATTTTTCAAATTGTCCCTGGGTGTGAGTGTGAGCGTGTTGTGTGTGTTGGCCCAGCGATGGTCTGACGAGCTATTCAGGGTGTACACGCCTTCACCCAGTGTTGGCTGAGTTGGCATCAGCTTACGCTCAAACCCAGTAGGCAACCACTCAATCCTAGCCTATCTCAGCCGACACCAGGCGAATTCAGGCTTGATACACCATGGACTGTCCGGCAGACTATTGCACGACCAACACGCACAACCTTCCACACTCACAAACACAACCGGGGCAGTTTGGAACAGCCAGTTAGCCTAATGTGCTTGTTTTTGGACTGTGGGAGGAAACTGGAGTACCCAAAGGAAACCCATGCAACCAACTCCACACAGCAATGCCCAGGACCTTCTTGCTGTGAGGCGGACGTGCTAACCACTGCTAAATATTAGATTGTGATTAAAAATTAAATGGTCGTGGACTCAGGCTTTCGGAGTGCTTTGATGGTCTGTTATGGTGTACAGTATGCTAATGTAAGATAGGATTAGCATTGAGTTATGATGCCATTTTATTACTTTACTGTTGGAATAGTAGCATTATTAGCATCACAGATGTCTGGGTCTGTAGTACAGTGTGTACTGTTAGAACAGGAACACTGACGCACACCAACAACACATCAGCAAACTTTAACCAGTTTAAAATGACAAAATGAATAATCAGCAATACTGGAAGAGCCGCCATCTTTCCAGCGTCTTCCAATAGTTGAGTTTGCCGGTGTTGGGTTGGTGGGCGTAAACGCTAGCGTAGACAGTACGGTAAAAGATTAAGGCGTCAGCTGATTAGCAGGCGTTGTAAGGCGCATTGTAAGGTGGTTGTGCGTTTTGCCGTCCCGTGTCGGGCTGTGGCAGTATCACGCCTGTGTGATCCCCAGATGCGGCCTGCTGCGGCTCTGCATGATGGCGGGCTGCCCTCGGGAACCAGGGACCGACTTCTCACGGCCCTTCCCTTTCTCTTCCAGCGAGAAGACGGAGTCCACCAGCGACGGCTCGGCTACAGGAAGTGAGTACAAACCTATTTCCTGTTCTTTTAAGGTATGTTCGCATGGCAGAGGCACCGTCATTCAACCAAATGGGTGTAATGTTCTTAAGCGAGCAGTTTGGTAGAAAAACCAACGTTTAATAAAAAGTTTTCTGCAAATATAATATTATAGTTTTCTATAAATAATTCAATCCCATCTCAGAGCAAAATCTAAATATTTTCCTCAAACACACACCTACGTTCTGCACGTCTGCCTTCAGTGGTGAACCACACACACAGGACAGAACTGTGACCGTTAGAGCACCGCGTGGGAGCTGAATGATAGAACGTTATAAAGGCGCCATCTTGGATAACTTTATTCAGAAAATTGGGTTTTTTTCTGAATCATTGATTTAAACGCAAACTGATGAAAATTTGCATTTCCTCTTTCTTCCGCTCTTTTTATCTTCTTACCCACTGAGTCAAATTTCTACTTTTTCTGCAAATCTCTTTCTCTCTCTCTCTCTCTCTCTCTCACTTTCTTCCTCTCTCTCTTTCTCTCTCTTTCTCTCTCTCTCTCTCACTTTCTCTCTCTCTCACTTTCTTCCTCTCTCTTTCTCTCTCTTTCTCTCTTTCTCTCTCTCTCTCACTCTCTCTCTCTCTCACTTTCTTCCTCTCTCTCTTTCTCTTTCTCTCTCTCTCTCACTTTCTTCCTCTCTCTCTTTCTCTTTCTTTCTCTTTCTCTCTCTCTCTCACTCTCTCTCTCTCACTTTCTTCCTCTCTCTCTTTCTCTTTTTCTCTCTCTCACTTTCTTCCTCTCTCTCTTTCTCTTTCTCTCTCTCTCTCACTTTCTTCCTCTCTCTCTCTCTCTATTTCTCTCGCTCTCTCTCACTTTCTGTTTCTTTTTCTCTTTGTTTATCACTCTCTTTTGCCCGGTCTTTCTCTCACTTTCTCACTATCTATTTGTCTCTCTTTTTCTCTTTTCTCTGTCTCTCTCTCTCTCTCACACACGCACACTTGCTGTCTCTGTTTTTCTTTTTCATTCATTCTCTTTTTCTTTCTCTCTTGCAATATCTGTCTGTCTCTTTTTCTTTTTCTCTTTCTCTGTCTCTCTTTCTCTCTCTTTCTTGGTGTCTCTGTTTCTCTTTCTGTTTCTTTCTCTGTCTCTATCCCATGCTCTCTCTCACTCTCTCTCTCTCTCTCTTTCTTCCTTTCTCTCTCTCTCTCTCGCTCTCTCTCTCACTTTCTGTTTCTTTTTCTCTTTGTTTATCACTCTCTTTTGCTCAGTCTTTCTCTCACTTTCTTTCTCTCTCTCTTTGTCCCTTTATCTATTTGTCTCTCTTTTTTTTCCGTGTCTCTCTCTCTCTCTCTCTCTCACACACACTTGCTGTCTCTCTGTTTTTCTCTCTCATTCTTTCTCTTTCTGTCTTTCTTTCTCTCTTGCTATATCTATCTGTCTCTTTTTCTCTTTCTCTGTCTCTCTCTCTTTCTCTCTCTCTCTTTTAGTTTTAAGTTTGACTTTGAGTTTAGCTATCAACACACACACACACACACAAATATTACATCATATTCTAATAACATTACAATGGCCTTATATATATATATATATCTATATATAAACAACATATTGATCATCCAATGATAGATTATGAAACATTAATTAATAGATGAACAGATGTGAAAACGTACAGCTGTTTACTGAATTAATAAAAACGTAAAATTTTGTTGATGTGCTGATCGTTGTCTGTAAATAAATATTGATATAAGAAATCTGGAAGGAGTCTCCAGTGTTAGAGCTTCATAGCGTACGACTCCGAGGTGAAGCTGGAACCTCACAAGAGATCGTTCGGTACTTGAAGTTGAACTGTTGCAGTTGGTGGGACTCGACCTCACCACTATCCGACCTCGAGATTGCTGAAGTGTTGCATCCTCACTGCTTCCTGTTCTCTTTTTTTCCTGCTGTGTTTATTTGGTTGTAATGGTGTTTTTTGCGCCGACTCGGACGCTCTGACTGCCTGTACTGTACTGTATGTTTCAGCTGGCCGGCTGAAGAGGAAAGGTAGCTCCGCCTCTACTCTCCCCTGTCAGTTTCAACTGGGTGTGCAAACGCATACTCACAAGCTTTTATATTTGTGTGCGTGTGTGTGTGTGTGTGTGTGTGTGTGTGTGAGTGTGTTTCTGTATAGCTCTTTCTCTCTCCTCTAAAGTCTGACCGTCTCACTCTAACTACGTTACACGATGTGTGTTTTCACTGAACTGCCCGTTTATTCTGTTCACCTGCCAAGTAGGTGTCCAAATGCTAACTGTAGCTATTATTCCTCCCATTCTGTACTCACTGCCTCCCTCTGTAACCACATGAGGGTCGGGGGTCGAACCATGATGATCTTGAGGGAAATTGGTGGATTCTCTTATGACCGTGATGACCGTGACCAAATTTTTGACTGTCATGTATTATGATGCATTACGATTTGACGCCAATCGTGATAAAACGCGGGAATCTTTGTAGAGCATAGTAGACATCCACAGAGCCTAACAGACCTTGACGCGCCATCGTAGGGAATCTTGATGAACTTGGACCCTGCCCCCTTTTCATACCCCAATCGTGCTCTAGTCGTGCTCATAAATCATGGAGCTCTGGTTCTGTTTTGAATGGCGGAGATCGCGGACGTCGTGCCCCAGTGCAAGCTCATGGTTAGTCGATGTACACTGATGATCAAAGCAGGGAGGGTGCCAATCACTTGTGCACAGCTAGTTACGCTTCACAGTTAGTAAATGCACACCTACAAAGAGGCATATATGAAAAGTGGACCAAATAAATTTGACATTTCAGTCTAAGGGTGTGTGTGTGTGTGTGTGTGTGTCAGATTGTGTATTCACTTTTTTACCTGTCTCACTTTCTAAATTAAATCCACACTAACGGCATGCTCACTCCTAACTAAATGGACTCTAGAGGAGAGAGTGTGTCCTGTGTGTGTGTGTGTGTGTGTGTGTGTGTGTGTGTGTGTGTGTGTGTGTGTGTGTGTGAGACACAAGGATTATATAAAGGTGTATGTAGAACAAAGTGGCATGTCTGTGGGCCTCAAGACATTAGGTGTGTAGGCTTTAGTATCCATATGACCTTTGACTCCATGACCTTTGTCCCTCAGCTCTGACCCCGTCAGCCCCGCTTGCCCTGATGCCTCCTCCTCCCACAAGCCCACACACCTCCACCATATCCAAACTCCAGATGCAGCTCCACTTACACGAGCTCAAACAGAACGCCACCGACCTGCGCAAGCAACTCTCCCAGCTCCGCAAGATGCAGGTAACACACACACACACACACACACACACACACACACACATACAAATACAAACACACACATCTCTGTCTTTTTACTAGAAGACCACTGAGTCATTTTCACTGATTCACTCAGGTAAATGAATCATTTAGGTGAGTGAATCAGTATCCGAGTCGTTCATATCGTTCAGATTGTGTCAACAAATGAACAGATAAAGAATTGACTGTATATATCCAGGGCGGCACGGTAGCAAGAAGGTCCTGGGTTCGAGTGAGGTTCGGACGTTTCCGTGTGGAGTTTGTCTGTTTTCCCCGTGCTTGCATGGGTTTCCTCTGGGTACTCCAGTTTCCTCCCACAGTCCAAAGACATGCACATTAGGTTAACTGGCTGTTCCAAATTGACCCTGGGAGTAAGTGTGAGTTTGAATGGTTGTGTGTTGGAACTGTGATGGTCTTGCGAGGTGCTCAGGGTGTACCCCACCTTTGCCCCGCGACCCTAGTAGCATTAAGCAGTTCAACAAATGAGTGAGTGATTAAATATATATCCACTGACCTGACCTGAAAATATTCCTGAAATGAATTTAATTGACGGCGGCACGGTGGCGCAGTGGTTAGCACATTCGCCTCACAGCAAGGCTCACAGCATTCCCGGGCTCGGGGCGTTCTTGTTTGGAGTTTGCGTGATATTTCCGTGTTAGCGTGGGTTTCCTTCGGGTACTCCGGTTTCCTCCCACAGTCCAAAAACATGCACAGTAGGCTGATTGGCTGTTTAACAACAACCCTAGGTGTGAGAGTCAGTGTGAATGGTTGTGTGAGTGTTGGCCCTGCAATGGCCTGGTGAGCTGTTCACCCAGAGTCGGCTGAGGTGGGCGCTCGACTCCCCACGACCCTAATTAGGATTAAGCGGTTCAGGAAATGAGTGATTGGATGAATGAATTTAATAGAGTCCTGAAACTGATTCTGAACTAAATGAATCAATTCGGCGAGTTGACTCACACTGATAGCTGACGGTGTGGGTTGCCAGATTGGTGTGGAATAAGAGGAACGATGCACTTTTGATCGACCTTTTACTGGAATGAAAGCAACTCCTTTACACATCATGTGGCTGCACTACGCCACCTTGTCATGAATCATTTTCATAGAACAACACACCCCCGAGTGTTTTATTCCTTACTTAAACCTTTAGCCTTGCTAACATAAAGAAGAAACGCTGTAAGGGTGAACCGTCTGAAACAGGTCTTGAACGTTTCTGACACACTGAGGTCTTTCTGAAGCTGAAAGTCTCTGCAAATCATTAATCAGTGATCGAGCTTCTCGAGACGCCGAGCCGTCATCCCGAATCTACAGGCGTCTCTATCGAGCCCCGTCTAATCGGATAAAACGCACAGACGGAAGAAGAAGCAGGAGGGATGTTCAACAACACGCTGAGGGTTTACTGAGTGTTCACAAAGCTGGAAGGTTTCAACAGTAAAAGAAAGAAATAAAAAAAAGAAGTGTGGGTGAAAGAATGGTAGGGCTTTTGGGGGGGCAGGTGTGTGTTTTGGGTGGTTATAGCTCACAGTCACAGTGAAGGAGGTGAGGCCTTTATACCCATCAGTCCTCTTGAAGAAGGTGTGGCCTCTATATCTATCAGTCCCAGTAAAAGAGGTGTGGCCTCTATATCTGCACTCCCAATAAATAGGTGTGGCCTCTGTACTTGTCAGTTTGAGTGAAGGAGGTGTGGCCTCTATATCTGTCAGTCCCAATGAAGGAGGTGTGGCTTCTCTATCTGTCAGTCCCAATAAAGGAGGTGTGGCTTCTCTATCTGTCAGTCCCAATAAAGGAGGTGTGGCTTCTCTATCTGTCAGTCCCAATAAAGGA
>JAOUQZ010000024.1:23665526-23676061 GCA_028564935.1 Neosilurus hyrtlii | reverse complement strand
AGAGTAAGAGAGAGTGAAAGTGTGTGTGTGTGTGTGTGTGACAGAGAGAGTAAGAGAGAGTGAAAGTGTGTGTGTGTGTGTGTGTGTGTGTGTGTGTGTGTGTGTGTGTGTGAGTGAGAGAGAGAGAGAGAGAGAGAAAGAAGTTTCATTAAATAAACTGTCAATTATTCTCTTTGAAATGGAGAGTACGAACTCCAGTACTAATATATGCTCAATGAATGCCCCCCTCTCTCTCCCTCTTTCTCTCTCTCTCTCTCTCTCTCTCTCTTGCATGTACACTCTTTGAATTGTTTAAGTATGCGTACCCACTTGCTCTTTCATCTCAAGGTTATCTTTTCATCTAGCCTTTCTCCCCATCACTGTCCATTTTCACACTGCACCTCTCTCTCTCTCTCTCTCTTTTTCTCTCTCTCTCTCTCTTTCTCTCTCTCTCTCTCTCTCTCTCTCTCAGCTTGTAAATTGCATTCTGAGTATTTTTTATTTTTAATAACCAAAAGAAAACAGACTTATGAGCAAAACATGAACAAATTTCCTAGAATTATCAACATAGACAAAAGATAAAAAGGAAGAAAATGCATTTTAGGCCACGCCTTCAGTCAGAGTTTGTCGTCGGAGTGAAGTAATACCTACCCTGTAATACATCACTGTATGCGCTGAAGAATAAAGGCATTTGACGTCAAGATGATGTCCTTTTGACTATTTTTCTAAATGCCAATGTGCCACGCAGTGCCCGAAGCCGCATCAGTAATTTGGTTTGAGAAATGGCGGTGAGTGTGTGATGATTTACACATAAATGTTTCTTCCTCACTCAGCAGCAGTCACACCTTACTGGATAGCTTTTAACGGATGTCTGGTGGAGAGCAAAATTTTCAATCCGTTCATCTGCGTTCACCTGCGTTCACCTGTGTTCAACTACGAGACCTGTCGGTCCCTCGTTCGGCCATTGCGTTCCTTGTCGGGCGAGGAAGATGGCTGCTGGGCCCTGTCCGAGCATGGGACAGTAGTCCACAGATTGGGAAGATGAAAGCAGCGGATGTGGGGATGCATGCTCTTTGCGAATGTGTCTCTTTGCGTAACTTCACTTCGCATTGGTCCCAGGCTTGCGCCAAGTAGGGTGATGCTGAGCAGCTTCTTCCCATCTCGGTGTTCAGGTTAAAAGAACCAGCATGTCCTTGAAGCGGTTGTGCTGACCTCCACTTGAACGCTTGCCAAACTTTACTTGCGCATACAGTTGTTTTGGTATGCCATAATTAGCCATTCAGGAGACATTACCCTCCCATCTGATTTTATTTTTTATTAGCGAATCGTGCATTGATCGCAGCTTGGCAGTGGCTGGAACATTAGTGTAAGAGATTTTTTCTTGCCATTTGATCCGCATGGTTCTACATACATGCAAGAGGCTGAAACGAATTTTCTTCGAAGGGAGTCTGGGCTCAGCCTTAGAGATATGGTGAAGAGTTCAGACATCGGGGGGGGGGGGGGGGGGGGGGGGGGCTCAGGGTAGAGCCACAGCTCCTCCTCATCAAAAGGTGCCAGCTGGGGTGGTTCGGGTATCTGATTAGGACGCCTACTGATGGTCTCCTTTTGGAGGTCTTCCAGGCACGTCCAACTTTGAGGAGGCCTCTGGGTAGACGCAGAATTCCCTTGTTGTTGCTTGTTGTTGTCGCTAACGGAACTGGATAGCACATTCCAGGGCAAGACAAGCATGGGCAGGAACATTTGAGGCATTGATTGTACAAGAAAAGGCTGGTGTCGCCTGCTCTATGAGAATTGCCCAGTGCACTGCATTTGAGATGAAGCTGAACCAGGATATGCCTAGAATACAACGCTGACACTGTGTCTGGAGAGTTTGGATGACGTCTTGATTCATTCATTTTCTGAACCGCTTATTCCTCATTAGGGTCGCAGGGAGGCTGGCGCCCACCTCAGCCGACTCTGGGCGAGGGCGGGGTACACCCTAGTCAGCTCGATTTAGCGTTATGCTAGTTATAATCATTGTGCGGATCAGTGATATCAGTTTGTAATCTCTTTTAGAACAAGGCCACATTTTCCTTCCTGACTCCTTGGACAGTCTCTCGGGTGTTGCGTGTTCGTTTAAAGCGTCAGAACGGAATAATGCTAATGCTAATGCTGCTGTGTCTGTGAGGTTCTGTTTATTGTGCTGTAATTTATGGTGGTCTGTCTTTTTTTTTTTTTTTTTGCCTTTAGGGTGAAACTCATAACAGGGTTTTGTTTAGTGTAGATGTAAGAACGAAAACAATCCTCTTGAGTTCTTACTGTAATGTGCTTGCTATGTGATGATCCCCAGCAGCTACGGCCACTTTACTCTGTCTTACCGGCTTTTTTTAAGACCGTATGGAGGAATCAGTTAAATGGAGCATGGAAACAGCGAGCTTGCAGGGTGGAGAGATAAGACAAGTTGCAAAAGGGGAATGAAGGGAAGTGACTTTGAAAGAAATTGTTTAATTAAACATTTATTGCGCGTGCAAGAGTATTCGGTGTAGCTGCAGGATCGCGAGTGTGATATTACCCTTATAAAACAGTTCTATAAACAAGACATAAATATCGACTAAGTGGCATTTTGGACTCAATATGGACAAACATTTTGCCTGTCATTGATTTGCTAGCGAAGAAACAGAGCCTAAAGGAGCCACACCCATTATATAACTTGTGTGGGTTTCCTCCAGGTACTCTGGTTTCCTCCTAGATGTTCAAAGATATGCACATGAGGCAAATTGGCTGTTCCAGATCACCCCTAGCTGTGAATGTGAATGGTTGTCTGTGTGTGATGGATCTGCAGAGGTCGGGCAGGGTGTAGCCCACCTTCGCACGGTGTCGGCTGAGGTAGGGTCCGGCCTCCTTGTGACCCTAGTAGGATAAAGGGGTTCAGCAAATGATGATTGGGGTGTTACACACAATGAAACAACCCCGTTGTAATTATACTAATGCTAAGCTCTCTTGAAACACCACATAACCAATCAAATTAGTGGACCAGAACAAACTGTCATTGGATAATGAAGGGGTTTTACCGTTCCCTGGTTCTACATAGAACCTACAAAGGGTTCCTGGTGAAGGACATCTGAAGAAACATCTGTACATAGTGGAGGCTCAACAGTTAAGGCTCTGGGTTACTGATCAGAAAGTTGGAGGTTCGAGCCCCAGCACTGCACTGAGGGGCCCTTCATCAAGGCCCTTAACCGTTTCTGCTTCATTATGATTGACATAGTGGAATAGTGGTCAGCACTTTCACCTCACATCAAGAAGACATTTCTGGGTGGAGTACTTTCTATGCTTACATGGGTTTGTTCCAGGAACTCCAGTTTCCTCCCCCAATCCATAGACATGCGTTAAGATACGGCTAATTGGACATTCCAGATTGCCCTTAGGTGGGAGTGTGAATGGCTGTTTGTCTGTCTTGCGATGGATGGGCGAGCTGTTCAGGGTGTAGCCCACCCTCACTCAGATCGGAAGCTCCACTGTAAGAAGAAAAATAAATAGCAGTTTTGCAGATCCCAGCAATTATAATTACGCAGAAATAGTAATGGAAGTCATGCTTCTAAATCTCTATCTGATATTAGAGACCCTCTTTGCGTATTGTTTTGCACGTGTCGTTCGTGTCAGTCTACCTCTCTGTGGATTTTCTCTCTCTCTCTCGCTCTCTCGCTCTCTCTCTCGCTCTCTCTCGCTCTCTCTGTCTGTATCTTGCTCAAGGCGCCATCTGCTGCACCTTCAGATCTAACACTTGTAGACTAATTTACCATCTGCACTGCAAGGTGCTGACAAGGCGAAAGGATACATTTTTTTCCTAAATGCAAAGAATCACGTGCCTAATTATTCCACGAACCTGCACATGATGATCAGAATGTGTAAATATGACCTTATGTTTCCGCCTTTCTTGAAAAAAAAAAAACAACGCCAACGAAGAAGAAGAAGCTTAACCTGAGGTGTATATGTGTTGTTTAAAAAAGCTTTTTTATTGCTGATCTTATTGCAGACTGGACACTCATAAGATGTCCTGGGGACAGAAATCTTGTTCCCTATGTGGGAAACAGATGGAAAATTCAAGAAAATGCAAAAGGACTCTCACGCTTTTTTTTTTTAGATGTGAGCCATAAAGGAAGGTCGTTTTTTTTTTTAAATAAATTAGGTAGCAGGGGGCTCAATTAAAAACAATAATAAAATAAAATAAAGCACAGACCCTGTTCCCACTGCACTGCTAATGTAATATTATAACACCGAGCCCATGTTGATGTTTATGAAGCTTTTATAAGCGTAAATACGGTCTCTCCGAATGTTTTCCCATGACCCGCAAAAAGACAAATTTTACCAAGATACTGTGATTATGACAAAATACCAGTGGCATAAAAGTTTGTATATGTGTGTAATTGTTAGATAATTAACAGTTATTTCATTATGTACGACTTCGGATTGTATATGAGCTCAAAAGCCACAAGACAAGAACTGAGCAGGCTATTAGTCATATACGATGAGAGGGAGTGGAATTACCCTTCCCCTGAATTGTAAGACATATAGCATTTATAATATTTTATTTAAATTCTTAAAAAATGTAAAATGTATGCTTATGTATATGTTCTTACCATAAGATACTTTAGGAAAGAGCTGGTTAGCTGGAGGTCTTTTCCTCACAGCAGGCCTATAAAGTCCTCATTACAACTTAAGTTTGTTAAGGAAAGGATAGATGGATGGATGGATGGATAGATAGATAGATACTTTATTTATCCCCCCATAGGTGTAAATTCAAAATGTCCAGCAGCTCAAATGTACGCACGTCAACTATACACAAATGCACAGTAACATCAATATATACAAATGCACAGTTAATAAATAGTACTGCTTTTATTCCAAATGTTCCTTTTCATGAAATAAATCTAGAATGAATGGAAGAACCGTCTGGTTACCATTAGCTTTTAGCTTAGAACAATACGCGACCGCTCATTTTATGTAGTGTTGTACCTAGTAATAGGATATGTGCTGCTATCCTAGTAGTAGTTTAGCCAATCAGAATGCCTGATTGCTTGTATCCAGTGCATAAGGATGCAATAATTTATTGTATTCACCTCAGCACCATTTCCTTTTGAAATGGACTTGATCAAACTCAAATTTCATGCTAACACATACCAAGCTGCGTATATTGACTCAGTATTTGTTTGTTTTACATGGTACATTCTAAGCTTTCTTGTAGCCTCTTTGCAGATTAGCAAAGCTAGATAATTGTTTTAGCTTTATTACACTCAGTAGAGGCTCAGTAGACTTCCTTCCAAGCTTGAATTTCGGTCGGGTATGTAAGACTAAGATCAAACCACAGTTTCCTTATGCCTGGAAGTAGGACCTAAAGTTGTGAGTGGAGAACTGATGAAACGCACCAGAGATTGGTCTAGAGAATTATTTAAGTCACTAGTTTAGACTGCCTTACCATGCCATACCAGTTAAAACAAAAACAATTCAAATGTCACTGTTGCGTTATCATTTGCTGATGTGGTTATAATCTCTTGTTCCTCACGCTGAAAATGAACTGTTGCTTTGTTTCTTGTATGAATGTAAGATTTATGTTGTACAGACACTAATGTACCTGCCTGAATGATACATGCATGCTTAATGCTAATGAGTGTTTTCTGTTTTCATCTCTCCATCCCTCTGATCTCCCTCCCTTCCTTTTTCATCCTTTTCAACCTGTCCACCTCTCATCTTCTCCGTGGGACGATGCAATCACATCACCTAACCGACATCCCTGACCTGTGACCTCAAAACCCCAGTGAGAAGAAACGAAACTTGACCTGACCCAACCTGACCTGACCCCACCTTCCTCTCCTGTACTTCCTCTTCACCATCCTCCTTGGAGTCTTGTTCACCTTGTGTACACATCTGATCGTTTCCCATTTCAAGATGTGTCCATTTGAGAAAAATAGGATCCCCCAACCAAAACCCTACCCAGGTCCTCCATGAGCATGTGGGGTCTTTTGATTGTTCAAAATGGATGGCCAAGAAAGACTTCCCCAATCAAACGTATTGACTTCATAAAGAATAGTGTACATCCTCCTCACTTTCCTCTCTCTTTCTGTCTTCTCTGCTCGGCACGTTCCCAAATTGCTGCCACTAGAGAGAGCTGTTTGTCATCCCCAATACCCGGGCTGCTAGCTTCTCTGGCCGTCTACCCACTGGGCTTTGTAATGACCACCAGGTGGATTCGTTCTCCTCCTCTGGCCAGACCAAAGCCCTTTTGGCCACCCTCTCAACCGAGGCCCTGCTGCTAGCTACCACCCTCAGGCAGCGTCGGCTCCTCAGAGAACAGAGCACCAACTATTCAAATCCTCCCCCTTCACTCTCCAACAGCCACTCCTCATCATCTTCCAGCTCATCTTCCTCGGCTTCAACCCCTTCTCCTGTGTCCGCTGGCTCATCCCATGGCCCGAACCTCTTGCTTGGCAATAGTACAACAAACAAGATGAAAAGAAACGATGATGCATCCCAGTTTGTTCCGGTTACCCATACTGGGTAGGATACCAGGACAAGCGAGAAGCTTCATGCTTGAGGATATCTACGTCAAGGTGAAAGAACAACAGAGCCTCTTTGTATGTATAGAGTTTAAACATGTATTAGTCATGAGTCTTCGCCTCCATCTTGGCTGAGCCCTTGAGGAGCCTGGAGGAATGATGCAGGCTGCAGCCCACACACAAACAGAGCCCAACATCTCTTGTTCATTATAGGCTTATTCTTTCCCCATCTGGATCCTCCAGAACCCTGACAGTACTGCCAGTTTCCCTCAAGAAGCCCACAGATGGGTTTGGACCCCCTCCACGTTCCAGCTTGGATTTTCA
Organism: Neosilurus hyrtlii; assembly: GCA_028564935.1. Classification (NCBI taxonomy): domain Eukaryota; kingdom Metazoa; phylum Chordata; class Actinopteri; order Siluriformes; family Plotosidae; genus Neosilurus; species Neosilurus hyrtlii. The sequence continues at coordinate 23,669,225 of JAOUQZ010000024.1, read as the reverse complement.
TCACCTCCATGAGCCAGCAAAATACCACTCACGTCAAACCAGAGAAAGGACTCACTACTCCCAAACAAAGCCATCCATCTGCCAACACATTACTTTTCACAGACCTAGTGGTGTCTGGTAGATTTTTATCAAGTGTAATTAGCTAGACTGTGAACATGCGTGATTGAAGGTAGAGTTGCAATAATCCAAAAGTGAGTACAGTAGTCGTCAATGTGTGTTCAGAATTTTATCATTTTAATATTGAAAATGGCAGAATGTGAGAAAAGCAACAAAGCAAAACTATGTATTTAACTTATTTTTAAAATCCGGGAATGGTTTCTTTAGTAATACCAGAACACATACATTACTGTACTCAAAACAATGATGATACCTGATGAGGTACTTTTTGGGGTAGGTCCTTTTAACTTTAGTTGGAGGGCGATGATTGGACCACTGGTCTACTGGACCAAAAAAAAAGTAAAAAAAAGTGGACCAAAAAAGTGCACTGTAATATTTTGTTGGACCGCCCTCAGCCTTCATTGCAGCTCCTAATTGCCATGTTGCTTCAGGTTGGTCAGGTAGAGGCTCAGCAACATTATGGGGATGACTTGAATGTGCTGATATGTGGACTTTTGGAGGGGTTCAGGGAGCATGAACTGGCACCACAGGGTCCGGACCTTAACCCTGCTGAAAGTCTTTGGGATGCGTCATGTGGTTAGCACATCCGCCTCACAGCAAAAAGCTTCTGCGTTTCAGTCCCACAGTGCTTCTGTGTAGAGTTTGCATGTTCTCCCTGTGCTTGCGTGGGTTTCCTCGGGGTATCCCAGTTGCCTTCCACCATACTTAGACATGCACATGTGTTGGCCCTGCGATGGTCTGGCAAGCTGTGTAGGGTGCACCCTGCCTTCACCAAGTGTCGACTGAGATAGCCCCCGGCCTCCTCGCCGACCCTAATAGAATCAAACAGTTCGGCAAATGACTGACTGACTGATGACAATTCAAGAGGCTGGTGAAAACTGAACCAATTAATGTGGTTAGGTTGCTTAAGTTTGTCAAAACAACTCCATGGCGATTACGCGCTGTAATCAAAGCTGAAGGCGGTCCAACAAAATCTTATAGTGTGTGACTTTTTTTGCCATGTGGAGCATATTTGAGGTAATGGTAGCTTAAACAGACGTATCTGAAACTGGTGCTAATACAAATATGTAAAAGGGAGACGGTGTTGAACTCAAATTCTATAGTCCATGTAATACGCACACAGAGACAGAATGATTATTCATATGATTGTCATACTTCCATATTTTTTAAACTTGGCACAACTTTACAAGTGCGACACATGGATTGTGGGATGTAGGAGAACACTCGGTGTTTACCGATTTAAAATACAATAACAGGGTTGAAAAAGTTGCAGATGGTTTAATCGCTGAAGGATAGATGTTCGAATGCCCCGAGGTGATCTGAGGCACATCGCTGCATGATGGAGGTGTTGATGCTCCATAAAAGCACAACCAGCAAAATCTATAGAGAATAAAAGAAAGAAAATTTTAACGTATTTATTTCCTTTTAAGTACAAAGTACAGTAATTGTGTCTGACAATCAGTACAAAGATCCTGATCGGCACACTTTGTTTTCCCCTTGGGGAACGCCACGGACTCATCCGGGGGAGGTCTGGGGTAAGTGTTTGCCTAACTACATAACTATAGAGGACCCCTATAGATTAATCTGATGAGCCAGAAATATAAAACACCATGAATGAAGCTCATGGTCAGACACTTTGACCGCCTTGGGAGAACAATTGACCAGTCAGTCCTTCAGGACAACTTTTAGCTGCTTTTGATTACATAAACCAGTGACTCGTTCATCCAGGAGAGGATTGATGTAGTGTTTGGAGAACCGGCCCATTAAACGGTGTAGTTATGTGTAGATATAATGATCCAGAAACTTAAAGCCCTACAGCACAGGTGTCAAGCTTAAGGCCCGCGGGCCAAATCCGGATCTCCGACTCATTTTATATGTCCCGCAAGAGCTTTTAAAGTTTATGATTTTCGAACACTCTTTTCATCAAATATTACAATAAAATGTAATTCAACATCCATCCACTAGGTGGAACCAACTTATTTCGAGTAAACAGCTAGCCATTCACGACTCAGGAAAGATTTTCGACAAGCGTTGTCAGAAGAGGAAAGCGAGTGATAATTCGGCCCTCGATGACCGTGAAATTTAGTGGTGCGGCCCTCGATGAAAATGAGTTTGACACTCCTGCCCTACAGGGTCTCCCGTTGTATGGAGGTTTCTCCAGAGGACGATCAAAACAGGTCGCTTTGATAGACGCAGTCAGCAGGTTGGACGTTCACTTTTAGCTGCTCTTCACCTCATAACTCAGTAACTCTTTAGCCGTCTTAAGCTGTCCGAGTTGCCAGGACAACAGCAAATGTTTCTTTGGCATGGTTTTAATTCTTGCCTTCAGAGAACTTAATAAAAAAGAGGAAAGTATTAGTAGAATGCGGATTTCTGGCTGTTTGGCCGAAGACGTGCTGGAAATGGATTTGTCTCGGCACAGAGAGGAAAACAATGGCCTGAGGGCAGGACCCGTGGGAGCAGCAGGCTGCCAGAAGAGAGATTAGCACACGTGCTTGCAGGGGTTTGTTTTGTTTGTTTGTTTGGTGGGTTGGTTTTTTTATTATAGAGTTCAGTGTGAAATGTCAGATTTGGAAGGATTTATGTTCCACAAGGGAAATCGACTTAATTACAGGAAACAAATCTGGCTCCTCTGGCTTCAGTTCAGCCTGGTTTTAGGCGAAGGCATTTGCCATTTTGCCATTTCTTGGTGAAAGAAAAAAATAAAGAAGGGAAGGGGAGGTGGGGGGGGTCGAGCTCTGCTCTGTACAGCGATTTTTCTTGGGAGCGAACTCTTGATTTGTGGCCTTTAGAGAAGCTGACGGGATCGGCGGAACAAATGGCTTGATTGGCAGGTGGCTTTTATGTCGTCTTTAAAAGCACAGAATGATTTTACTTTTTTGTTGCTGCTCTCTCACTCTCTCTCTCTCTCTCTCACACACACACACACACACACACACAAAGCCAAAGATATCCGCGTGGAGATGGAAATCAGAACAACTGGAGATAAAATTATTTACATTTTTGGATTTATCTTGTAATTAAAGGAAAAAACCGCACTGATTAAAAGATAATCTCTTTCAAATCTCTGCAGTAATTTCTTACTCTGTGTAAATTTTAGGCCGATAGCTTCTGTTTTAATGATTATATGGGCAGTTATTTGAAAACGGAGTTTCAGAATGATGATGTCATCAAAGCCCAAGTTAACATGTACAAGTAGAGGATTTTAGGGATTTTTTTGTCAAAAGGTTTAGATTAAAATCATTCGCCTGTGCTGTGGGAAACTATATCTACACCAGGATTCATATAAATATATAAATATTTAAATATATAAGCACAGGCCAAACTCCTCCATGTTAACTTGGGCCTTGATGATGTCATTATTGTGAGAATTAGTCTTCAAATAGCCACCAATAAAAGCACTACAGAAGCAGATGTCGCTCGAAGATTTTGTAGACAGACAGATTTTATCATAGAGTTTTGATTGAGATGAACTTTTAACAAGTTCTGTTTTCTCCTTTAATGTGTTCATAACACTGATATGAAGCACTGCTGACCCCCCCCCCCTCAAAAAAAAAAAAAAAAAAAGTAGGGCCAAAATCG
>JAOUQZ010000024.1:23637399-23654019 GCA_028564935.1 Neosilurus hyrtlii | reverse complement strand
CGCTTTCTCAGTCTCTCTCTCTCTCTCCCTCTCTCCCTCCCTCCCTCTCTATTTCCCTCTCTCAATCTTTCTCTCCCTCTCTCCCTCTCTTCCTCTCTCTCTATCTCTCTCTCTCTCAGTCTCTCTCTCTCTCCCTATCTCTCTCTCCCCCCTCTATTTCCCTCTCTCTCTCTCTCTCTCTCTCTCTTTCTCTCTCTCTCTCTCTGTCTCTTTCTCTTTCTCTCCCTTTCCCCCCTCTCTCTCCATCTCTCTCTACCCCCCCCTTTTCTCTATCTCCCTCTCTCAATCTCTCTCTCTCTCTCTATCCTCTCCCTCTATCCCTCTTTCTATATTTCTCTGTCTCTCTCTGTCTCTTTCTATCCCTCTATTTCCCCCTCTCTCCCACTCTCTCTTTCTCTCTCTATCTGTCTCTCTCCCTTTCTCCTTCTTTCTATCTCTCCCTCTCTTTCTCTCTCTGTCTCTCTCTCTCTCTCTCTCTCTCTCTCTCTCTCACTCACACACACTCACACACACACACATACATACATATACATGAATTGGAATTTTATTTCTACAAATTTCAAGTAATTCCATTATTGGTAAGGTATAATTAATATTATTGGATGATGATGATAATAATAATAATAATAATATTTACAATTCTCAAATTATGTATATGGTGGCATGTTAAATATTTTTTTTAAAAGTCTACTAAAAATAAGACTAAAATTCATGAACAATACAAATAATCTTTATTAGGGTGGCGAGGAGGCTGGTGCTCATCTCAGCTGATCCTGCGTGAGGGGTACTTGGAAAAAACCCAGGCAAGCACGGGCAGGACATGCAAACTCCACACAGAAACACCATCGCTGAGCCTTGAACCCAGGACCTTCATGCTGTGAGATGGACGTGCTAACCACTGGGCCAACGTGCTGCCTTATAACAATATTGTATTTTCAGTAAAACAACTTTGTAGTCCTGACTTTGAGTCCCGGGCTTTTTGTGTGGAGTTTGTTGTGTTCTCCCCGTTCTTGCGTGGGTTTCCTCCGGGACCTCCAGTGTTCTCCCACAGTCCAAAGACATGTACATTAGGTTAATTGGCTGTTCCAAATTGCCCCTAGGTGTAAGTGTGAGTATAACCGGTTGTGTGTGTGTGTTGGCCCTACAAAGGTCTGGCGAGCTGTTCAAGGTGTACCCTGCCTTCAGCCAGTGTTGGCTGAGATAGGCTCCAGCCTCCCAACGACCCTTGTGGAACTGGGCAAATGTGTCAGTGAGAGATGAGATGACGAGTAATATGACTTTTAATAAAATAAAATAAAAATAAATCAATTTAATTAAATAGATAAATAAATAATTTACTAGTACTTTAACTTTTGTTTTTAATCAAACTTTAAATTACTTTTATTCTAATTAAATATGAAAAGTTCTTTGTGCTGTAGTTGCGTCAGGCCTCACCTCTAACAGATGCTCATCATTGAGCTCTTTAAACACCGTTCCTTCCACCTGACTGGATTTCAGCGCCTGCCAGTTGAGCTGCGGCATGCGGAACTTCGTCTGGATCGGCTTTCTACCCTTCGCTTTTGCGGGAAAATTTAAAACCACTGATCATTGACACGTTTTTTTCCCACGTGTGTAACAGATTAGCATTTTTGCTCAGGCATAATTCGAAGTGCCATCGAAAGTGTCTTTACCTGCTTCAGCCCCTGGAGCAGGAGGAGCTCCAGGAGGAGGGGGTGGGCCACACCCAGGAGGGGGTGGGGGAGGAGGCGGACCTCCACCTGGAGGTGGAGGAGGTGGTGGCGGAGGTGGGGCTCCACACCCTGCAGGAAGTGGAGGTGGTGGGGGCGGGGGTGGAGCCGCGACAGGAGCTTTGCCGGGTAGTGGAGGAGGTGGAGGAGGAGCAGGAGGAGGTGCTGCTGAAGGAGCCGTCTGGTTGGCTGGTGCTGAATCTGTCAACCATGCAGTTAAACAAAGGTTTTAAAAAAAATTTCAAAAACACAATAAAATCTTATCATAAATGAAAACAGGAGCACAAAATAATCCGTTATCTGATTGGTACCTGTTTCAGTGACAGGAACAAGGACGGTCTGCACCACAGTCACGGGGATGACCTCGATGTCCAGACACCCGGAGGCCGTCTTCTCGAGCCGGACCAAACCTTTGTCCTGCAGCTCTCTCAGTTTTGCCTCCAGCTTGCTGTCCCTCTGCTCGTCAGCGTCTCTGTCCTTCACTCTTCCCAGCTGAGAAGGCTGAGACATCCGCTCCTGCTCCTTCTCTCGCTCTCTCTGGATCTCTCGCTCACGTTCACGCTGCTGTAGGGTGCTGACCTGAGCGCATGACTCCCGCAAGCTCTCCTGTTCACACCCGGGACACAGACAGGTAAGATGAGAAAGAGAAGGTGTGAGGATGCTATCCTCGGGATGAAGGTGAGTTCAGAAAGAGAGAGAGAGAGAGAGAGAGAGAGAGAGAAAGGAAGCTGTAGATACCTTAAGTATCGCTGACTCTTTAGTGACCTGCATGAGCTGCTGCTCGAGTTCAGCCACTTTCTCCATCGCACCATTCTCGTACTCCTGTAATTTAGCACTCAGCTATACACACACACACACACACACACACAAAGAAGGTCATATAAATACATATTCTCACTCATTTTTTTGCCTATTAGGGTCGCAGGGTGGCTGGAGCCTATCCCAGCCAACTCTATGCGAATGCAGGGTACACCCTGCAAAGCTCCCCTGACCATTGTAAGGCCAACATACACACAACTATTACCCTACTGTGCATGTCTTTGGACTGTGAGAGGAAACCGGAGTACCCAGAGGAAACCCACACAAGTACAGGGAGAACATGCAAACCCCATTGGAGAAACGCCCTCGCTGAGCCTGGTACTCGAACCCAGGACCTTCTTAGTGTGAGGCAGACGTGCTAAGCACTACACCACCACACCACCCCTGAGTGATTATATTAATCAATAAAGTTGATTGCCCATAGGAGCTAATTGGGTGAATGCACAGGGAGGGGAGGGGAGGGGAGGGACGGTATATGCTACCTTCCCTGTCACTCAAAACGACCTCTCTCTACAAGCTCATGCATACAAAAAGGCAGATAGCGCTTTCCTCCGAGGAGTTTTGAAAACATGTAGGCGGCTGGCATCACTCCTCTTGGAGGAAGCGCGCGCTTGCCTTCACTCTCCTTGGTTGGCAGTGGTCATGTGATAGAGGCGTATTGAACATGACGTGTGTGAACTGGCTACAACTAAAGTAGATAAAAAATCGCAGTGTAATTAAATATGGCATTTATATGTCTTTCACACTATTCAGTGTGTGTGTGTGTGTGTGTGTGTGTGTGTGTGTGTGTGTGTGTGTGTGCGCATGTGTGCGATAAGCCTCACCTGTGCATTGTGTTCCTGTATCTCCTCCAAATGTTCCACCAGTCCTCCTTTGTTCTCTGCATCCTCCAGCAAAGCGCCCACATCAAATATGTTATCCAAATACGCCTGGATCTGAACCTGTAACTTCTCACTCTCTGTCATCTTCAGGGACTAGCAACACACACACACACACACACACACACACACACAGATACACACATTACAATTTACAGCATTAGGCAGACGCCATTTTTATCTGCTTTATACAACTGAGCAGTTCAGGATTAAGGGCCTTGCTGAAGGGCCCAACAGTGGCAGCTTGGTGGTAAAGGGATTTGAACCCTCAACCTTCTGGTCAGTAACCCAGATCCTTGACCGCTGAGCCACCACAGTGCCATAGTTTATAAATGACGACTTATATATTTTTACATATATTATACCCGTGTATGTTATGCAGAAGTTAGAAGAGGTGGCTCGGGATTAGAACGCCTCCCGAACGCCTCCCTGGTGTGGTGTTTCGGGCATATCCGACCGGGAAGAGACCCCGTGGCGGATCCAGAATACATGTCTCGGCTGGTCTGGGAACGCCTTGGCGTCCCCCCGGAAGAGCTGGAGGAAGTGGCTGAGGAAAGGGACGTCTGGACCTCACTGCTTAGGCTGCTGCTCCCGCGACCCGACCCCGGAAGAAGCGGAAGAAGATGAATGATGAATGAATGTTATGCAGAAGTATGAAAACCATATCAGGGTGGGGTTTTTTTTAGCTTCAGTAGGAACATGACAGTGACTCAGAGTTCTCTGACTGATAGGAGGAACTCTGTCTGGTGGCATTTTGAGAGAGAGGTCACTCTGCTGAAAGATTAATATTGCTGTATGGCTAGTTTTTGGGATTTTTCTTTTTTCTTGAAGCCACAGCCAGCTGAAAATGATCTGAAATGATCTCACCTCTAAGTACTGATCGAGGCCGAGCTGGGTGAACTCGTACTGAAGGTGCACCCGGAAGTTCATGTTTTCCACCGAGTGAACCACAATGTTTATGAACTGCATACATGCCACCTGCAGTGAGAGAGAGAGAGAGAGAGAGAGAGAGAGAGAGCACGAGGGCAGTAGTGAGAGATGAAACAAGGTAGGTAGAGGCAGTTTATTACTAGCAACTGTCACCATGGCAACTGAAACTATATACAGTATACAGTAATGTAAGGATTGCATTCGGCCCTCTTGTTGTTTTATGTATAACTAATCAGGAAGGTGTTTACAGCTAGGGGATTTCTAGGGACAGTTTCTAGGGGATTATACAAACAATTTAAACACATATCAGCTGTTATTATACATTATTTCTAATGAGACTTTAATCATAAATATAATAATAATAACAATAATAATAATGATAATAATAAATATAATAATAATGATAACAACAATAATAATAATGATAATAATAAATATAATAATAATAACAATAATAATAATAATAATAATAATAATGATAATAATAAATATAATAATAATAACAATAATAATAATAATAATAATAATGATAATAATAAATATAATAATAATAATAACAATAATAATAATGATAATAATAAATATAATAATAATGATAACAACAATAATAATAATGATAATAATAAATATAATAATAATAACAATAATAATAATAATAATAATAATAAATATAATAATAATAACAATGATAACAATAATAATATTAATGATGATAATAAATATAATAATAATAACAATAATAACAACAATAATAATAATGATGATAATGATAATAATAAATATAATAATAATAATAATAACAATAATAATAATATTATTAATAATAATAACAATAATAATAATAATAATAACAATAATAATAATAATAATGATAATAAGGTCCAGCCCCTCTCGAGAAGGGTGGTTCCAGAGTCCAAGCTATGTGTTAAGGTGAGCCCAACTATATCTAGTCGGTATCTCCCAACCTCACACACCAGCTCAGGCTCCTTCCATGCCAGAGAGGTGACATTCCATGTCCCAAGAGCCAGAGTCAGTAGCCGAGGATCGATCCAGCAGAACCCACCCCTTCGGCTGCTACCCAGCTCACATTGCACCCAACACCTATTGCCCCTCCCACAGATGGTGGGTTCTTGGGAGGGCGGACCCATGTCTCCTCCTCTATTAAATAATACTAATAATAAATAATAATAATTAATAATAATTAATAATAATAAACATCATCATCATCATAATAATAATGATAATAATAATAATAATAATAATAACAACAACAACAACAACAACAATAATTTTAAAAATAATAAATAATAAATATTAATATTATTATTATAATAAAAGCACTTCTAAACTACTGGTTTGTGGTTTATACAGTATTTAAATAAAATACATTGTTTTATTATAAATACGGGTGTACTGTACATTCAGCACAATATCAAACTGTAGAGAGTGAAAACAAACAAACTCACCATGAAGTCAATGTTGCTGTCGTCGCTGCTGAAATACTCCATCAGCTTCTCAAACCTGTTCTTCTCTCCACTCACCTGAGAGACGGAGAAAGAGTGAATTATTATTACATATAATTCATAAAAGGGACGTGGTGGGGAGGTTGCTGCCTTCCTCAGCCGACACTGTGTGAAGGCGGGGTACACCCTGGACAACTCATCAGACCATCGGAGGGTCAACACTTATACAACCATTCACACACACCTAGGGGCAGTTTGGAACAGCCAGTTAGCCTAACGTGCATGTCTTTGGATGGTGGGAGAAAACCGGAGTATGCGGAGGAAACCCACGCAAGCAGAGGGAGAACGTACAGAAATCCTTACAGAAACGTCCTTGAGCCCCGGACCTTCTTGCTGTGAGGAAAACGTGGCACTATGCCACCTACTGCTCCCGTTGAATATTAATAATAATAATAATAATAATAGCCCTGCGATGGCCTGGTGAGCCGTCCAGGGTGTACTCTGCCCTCGCCCAGAGTCGGCTGAGATGGGCGCCAGCCTCCCCGCGACCCTAATTAGGATTAGGCGGTTCAGAAATGACATGACATGACATAATAATAATAATACATTTTTAAAAAGTGTTTTGGAGAGCTGTAAGGCAGCAGTACTACCTGATATTGTGTAATAACACCCCCATAGCAGCTTACAATTCAAAGATATTAAAATAAGCTTAACAAAACATAAGTAGATTAAAGTTTTCATTGTGCTTGTAAACCTTAATAACGGGTTTGAAAATATACCCTATGATGAGGTTCCAGGATACCCAGGAAAACACTCCACCATGATGAGCTTTTCTTCTAGACTAGGGTGCAGTACAAGTAACAAACCATTAACTTTTGGAGGTGATCTGTGCATTGGATCATGTAAAAAAAAAAATTAAATTACCAAAATCCAGAAAAATGCCTATTATTTATAATATATGCCAGAAATGTTCATCAGATGTCCACTAGGGGAGACATTTCACTCTAACTATGCCAAGTTATAATAATCCATATGTAACTACTCTGCATATGGTACAAAGTGCAGACCATCATTATGACGCTAGTACTGATTCCTGTCATGACACAACCCCGTGCAGGATATTGCTCAATATGGGTGAGAGATTAAGTCACCTCTTCTTGAATCTTCAAAAAAAAGAAGAAGGAGGAAGAGGAGGGGGGGGGGTGGCATTTCTTAGACTGAAACTATATGTGCTCTATTCTTACTTCTTTAAAATTGTTAAAGGCTGAGATGATGATGTCATGTCCACCTCGAACGAGACACACTGCAGCCAACAGCTCCAACACAAGGGCTTTTGTCCTGCACAACAAAGCACAGTGTGAATTAGTTTCAGTATGTAAATAGTACCGCAAGGAACTGAACTCGAGACCAGACACGCATGCATAGCACCTCTGCAGAATGCAAATCTGATACTTAAAATTTTAATGATCATTTTAAAATTAAAGAGCCTGGTATAGCACACACACACACACACACACACACACACATACACACACACACACACACACTTTACCTGGGGTTCCTGTTGTTGAGACTGAGCGTGATTTCGTTCACACAGCGAGGGTGGCTCATCACAAGGTTAAAGCCAGACTGTCCAGGACAAAATCAGAAATGATTTACAATCATCCTTATAAAAAAAAAACAATAAACTGCGATATGCAGAAATTTCTAGAGATTTCTTTACATGTTTTGAATTAATTTTTTAAAATGTGTTTAATATGTACATGATTATGTGCACAGTGTGCATGTATATAGTCCTGATTGGTAGTAAATATGTATAGGATATGTAATAAGGGCGACACGGTGGCGTAGTGGTTAGCACTACTGCTTTATAGCAAGAAATTCCTGGCTTCAAGTACCAGGCTCGGTGAGGGCGTTTCAGTGCGGAGGTTGCATGTTCTCCCCATGCTTGCGTAGGTTTCCTCTGGGTAATCCAGTTTCCTCCCACAGTCCACAGACATGCACATTAGGTTTATTGGCTGTTCCAGATTGCCCCTAGGCGTGAGTGTGAGAGTGAATTGCTGTGTGTGTTGGTGTTGGCCCTGCAATGGACTGGCGAGCTGTTCAGGGTGCACCCCACTTTCGCCCAGAGTCGGATGAGATGGGCTCCAGCCTCTTCGTGACCCTAGGACAATTAAGCAGCTATATAAAAGTAAATTTTATATATAATAGTAAATAATAGGGCAGTTGTAGCCTAATGGTTAGAGAAGCAGCTTTGGGCCCGAAAGGTCACTGGTTCAATTCCAGGGTCGGTTAAGTTCAGGTAAATTGTTGTGATCACGACGTCACGAACTCCTGGAGGGATTAGCGATAATCCAATTAAACAATTTGCACTTGTGTGTGTGTGTGTGTGTGTGTGTGTGTGTGTGTGTGTGTGTGTGTGTGTTATTCATGTACCTGATAATTCATGATAGCTCGCAGGCACATAATGCAAACATGGACATCATCTCTTTGGCTCAAGCGATTTTTCAGGGATCTCTTGCCTTGTGCCAGATTAGTCAGTCTGAGGGGGGAGAATAAAGAATTCATGAAAGAAGTGCTTCTGTGTGGAGGTTGCATGTGCTTGTGTGGGTTTCCTCCGGGTACACTGGTTGCTTCCCACAGTCCAAAAACATGCACAGTAGGCTAATTGTCTGTTCCAGATCACCCCTAGGTGTGAATGTGAGTGTGAATGGTTGTATGTGTTGGCCCTGCAATGGTCTGTATTTCCCCCGCCTTCGCCCAGAGTCGGCTGAGATGGGCGCCAGCCTCCCTGTGACCCTAATTAGGATTAAGCAGAGTAGAAAATGAATGAATGTACATGGTGTCCTGTGATACCCTGGTGTCCTATTCTGGATGCGATGAGTCCACCCACAACTCAACTAAGCAGTTCCCACAGCTGGATGGCGAATGTGGTGTCGGTGCAAAGTTGGCATGGCCAAGTGACTGACCGGACGGTGAACGCACGAGCGGCCCGGGTCATGCCTTGCGTCGCCGAGAGTGTGGTGTTTTTGGTTAGATCCTCCACAGATCTTTCTGAGAGCTTCCTGTTGTCTGTAACAGCAGCTCCATTCTCCACTGACTCCACCTCAAAGCTGCAGCGCAGAACAGATATCAGAGGCATTACATAGTTTATCATGCCTCCATGTCAAAAGAATAATCATCATTAATATAAAGCGAATTTAATATCACAGGTGTATATCGAAACTGGCAATTTGCTTGGACTTACGGTGCGTCACTCTGAGCATAGGACAGATAATCAACCAGCACATCCAAACCCTGGTTCTCTTCGTTCAGAAACTCCTGAGCCCATCTAACCAAAGGAGTGAGAGGGAAGACATGGTGATGATGAGGTAGAAATCACATCTGCGTTTCTCCGGTGCCATATTCTGGTCTCAGACTGGGATCAGTAGAGAAACTCACCCGATATGATTGGTCCTCAGGGAGATCTCCAGCTCTCTCAGGACCTGCGTGGACTCCTGAACGCGCCTTTTAAACTGTGAAGAAGAAATTTGATTACATCATGTATTTTTCCTTCTAGAAACTTCCCAGATTGCTGCTGAAAAAGAAAGAAAGAAAAAGAGGAAGAGAGGACTAACCCTGCGTGTCACTCCACCCTGGTCCAGGTAGAAACTCTTGATCTTATTCAGATAAGCAGATGGAGGGTTTTTCACCTGGAAGCGCTCCTAATGGACACACAGAGAGAGGGACGGATGGATAGATGGATGGATGGATTGATGGATGGATGGGAAGGTGTACAGTATGTATGTATGTATGTATTGGCAAATAATTGATGGATGGATGAAAAAAACACGAAGAAAAGACGGATATGTTTGGATGGATAGACGAAAGTATTGTTTATAATTAGAGGTGTGGATAAATGGATGGACAGACAGGTGGATAGAGGGAAGAATTGAATAAACCTGAAAGTTTTGATGAATTGAAGGAAAAGAACTTAATGGATGGGTGGAGGGAGGGAAAAAATAGATTAAAATGGATGTTTAGATGGATAGATAGAAGTCTTTTAATGGATATCAGAATAGTTGAATGTATTGGGGATGGACGGATTTTAGGAGGAATAGATTATTAAAAGAATAAATAGAAGGGTAATTTAATGCACGGGAAGATGAATAGATTTATTAATATATCTATGGATGGAAGAATAGTTTGTTCAGCAGATCATGGATGGAAGGATGGATGGGTGGGTAAATGAAAGATGAAGAGATTAATAAATAGATATTTGGATGAAAAGATGGAAGAATAGTCTGATCAGATGATGGATTGATGAATGGATGGATGGATGGCTGCTTGTGAGATGAAGAGATAAATATTTGGATGGACAGATGGAAAAATAGTTTGATCAGCAGATGATATTTGAATGGATGGCTTTATGGGTGGATGGATGGGTGATTGACAGATGAAGAGATGAATAGTAGATATTTGAATAGATGGACATAGGGATGGGTGGATGGGTGAATGGATGGATTGGTGGATTGATGGATGGATGGATGAGTGATTGACAGATGAAGAGATGAATAGTAGATATTTGAATGGATGGATGGGTGGACATATGGATGGATGGATGGATGGGTGATTGACAGATGAAGAGATGAATAGTAGATATTTGAATGGATGGATGGATGGATGGATGGAGGGATTTCTTTTATTTCATACCACAAAGTGAAGGAATCCCTGAATATTTTCATGACCTTCGTTACAGTATTTGCAGTTTGTTTGATTCGGATCTCAGTGATGATTATAATGTAAACGTTCTACAATTAAGAATCAGTTTTATAATTAAAGCTACAATAAGGAAGGATGATTATATTATATACGTTGACTGGATGATTACAGTAGGTTCTTATATCTGTCCTCATTAACCCGGAGAGAGAAAAAAACCAGAGGAAGCACACTGCGGCCTTCGCTGCTATGATATTCTTTGCTTTGCAGCCGCAGTGTGCGAGTTCGCAGCTTGTGGTTGCCATAGTGAGATGTAAATATTAACACAGGAAATGCTTTGCAGCTCGGTCTGAATTACATCTCGGTATCTGTACCTCGGTTCTTGGAAGTCCTGTTGGGTGTCTGAATGCAAACTGGTGACACTTTAAAATTTTTTAAAATTGAACCTTTTAGTGTACTTGAGTGGGTTTCCTCTGGGTACTCTGGTTTTCTTCCACAGTCCAAAGAAGCCCCTTTATGTTCTTTCTTTAGATTGTACAGGTATATATACCGTCTACAACCCTACAGCCCAGCCCTCCTTCTTTACTATCTATAGGGGCAATCTGAAACAGCCAGTTAGCCTAATGTGGATGTCTTTGGGCGGTTGGAGGAAACCAGAGTACCCAGAGGAAACCCATGCAAGCACGGAATGAACATGCATAGTTCACACAGAAACGCTCAATCCCAGCACTCGAACCCAGAACCTTGTTACTATGAGGCGGACGTGCTAACCTCTATGCCGCCGTACCGACAGTGCGTCAAAATGACATGGTAAAAGCTTATTGTCCAATCAGTGTTCATCGTGCATCCCATTAAAACCCATGAGTCACTCACTCATCTGCCGAACCGCTTAATCCTACTCGGGTTGTGGGGAGGCCATTTAGCCCAATGCGCATGGCTTTGTACTGTAGGAGAAAACCTGAGTGCCTGGAGGAAACCCATTCCGGCACAGGGAGAACACGTAAACTCCAAACCCACGACCTTCTTGCCCTGAGGCAGGCCGAACTCCATGTCCCTCTGTCCCTTTGTAATGAGGTCTACCAGTGTGCCACATGACCTACACATTCTGTCATGATGTCACAAAGAGGGCGCCACCTTCCTGGGACATCCCAGAGCTTTATCCACTGCTTCTAGGTGAACTTTTAAAGGAAGCCAGACATCCCATGTAGTCTTAAACAGTTTCCTGTGTGTGTGCTGCCAACGTTCGTTCTGCCTGTACCGGACATGAGGCAATAGAACGTGTTAAGCAACAGGTCTTTGTACTTCATTTTTATCTGTCAGCTCATGATCTATCCTGGAGCAACCAGTACACACACTCCAAAGTGATACCTTCTACTATCTACTTCCTGTTAAGGTCTCACTTCTGTTTTTTTTTCCTGCTGGGTTACCTGAAAATTAAACACCGGCCAGCAATAAACACTAGAGTTTCGTTCCCCGTCGTACAAACAATAGAAATAAACCAGTGGTTTACCACTTAGGGGTCATGAGAGCAACTCTATCTTCGTCTTTTGTTAAAGTTTTATTTGATTGTTTTTTTCTGAATAATATCAGGAATATCATTCTAATGATAAAGGACAACTATTTTGAAAAATTAAATAATGACGCCATGCCATGACACACTACACTAGCATAGGTTTATCCAACAGTGGATCTTCACTGGTTCCTCAACAACGAGTAACTTTGGCTTAGTAACATATCAAAGTCACGTGTTATTGGCACATCATACAATATCAAGTGTTACAGCAACCCGTTATAAATCTGCAATGCATTGTGGTTAAGTCTCGAGTGAAAGCTTCAGAGCTACAGGTAAATCCTTAAGGGGGTGATCACAGTGATAGAAAAGCGACTGACGCGAATGGCAAAATGTTCTCAATTTTGTCTCGCGACATTCGCGGCTTCGCATTTTGGTCGCCTGGTTCATCAACTCATCGCAAAAAATTTCAAACTTGATTAAAATTTCCGCGAACGTTGCAAAACGTGGCTCTGACGCGGAGTAGTCTCAAACTCTTCTCAAACAGTTATCACATGTCGTTGGCAAGGTCGCAGAGTTGCCGTTTTCTACGCAAGTTATTCGTTTTTTTATTGGCAAGCAAAAGCGACAAGTTGTGGACTTTCACGTGGAAAGTTTGAGGAAAGTTTGAGATTTACTCGCATCCGCCATATTGTGTGTATTTTGTAATCATTCATATTTTATTCGTATTTTGTTCGCACAAATAACGCACAAAAAAAAGCGAACGGTTTAAGAGCAAAAAGCAAACACAAAACGCAGAGATTAGATTTTTTTCTGCCAAACATCCGCAATCGCAATTTATTTGCAAACTGTTGCATGACTTTCTAGCAACTTCCATGCGATATACATATTCAAACCGCAAAACATTGGCCTGAATGTGGACAGTAGAGGCGCAAAACATCCTGACGCAAATTTTAAAATGCCCCTAATTATACACCAAATCCTAGTGGCTTATCATGGCCGGAGCTTATTCTGGTTTCTGTAGCGTGAAGCGACTAGGAGTTCGACTCCTCCTGGATGGGATGAAAGTCCATCGTCGGTTACCTTCCCAGTATATTTTACTGGTACTCATTTAAACCGCTGGGTGGACAGAGGCACACTTGTGGTTAAGCCCTTGCCCAGGGGTCGAACAGTGGGGGGTCTACCAGTGGGAATTTGAACCCACAACCTCTCGATCATGATCCAGCACTCTAACCACAACACCACCATCCACACTCATACACCTTAAAGACGTTTTAATTAGACTTTAAAGTACTCTATCTAGGGCATTGTTTTCTGAATGTGAATGCACAAACTTATCACAGCACATTCTGTGGTGTTATGTTCATTCACTTACACGCTCCTCGGGGACAAACATGTTAATCTGAGGCTTTATTTTCAGTCTCACTTTATTTTTTTGCCAGTAATGATGACACCTGCACTGATGAGGGTGAAGTGGTACAACAGTGAAACTGACATTTGAATTTTACTGGTGGAGGGGCATTTTCAAATCACTTTTGACCTAAAATTGTGTTTTTTAAACACACGTCTGTTCGTTTTGGAACATATGAGCTTAACCTCACACTTCGTTGAAAGGAAGTAAGACACGATTACATTTTTATGTAGCCACACATTGCCGTTCATTACCACACGTCTGTATATAAATATAGTATTTATGCTGTAAGAGCCACTTTTTGCACTTTTTACAGCAAGATGTTCATCCTGCGCTTGCATGGGTTTCTTCCGTGTACTCCGGTTTCCTCCCACAGTCCAAACACATGCACAGTAGGCTAACTGGCTGTTCCAAATCGCCCAGATTGTGAGAATGAGTGCGAATGGTTGTGTGTATGTTGGCCCTGCAATAGACTGGCGAGCTGTCCATTGTGTATTAATGTCCATTAATGGGTGCCAGCCTCCCCAGCGACCCTAATTAGGATTAAGCGTTTCAGAAAATGATTGAATGATGAGTGTCAGTAAGTTTAAGAGTGTAATCCTGTATCATTAGGGTTTTATCTAGAAATTGTGGTCTGTACTTGTACTTTATATTGTTTGATGTATAAGTTAGACTTTCCCTTTAATTAGAATGCTCCGCTAGACAGCATCGTTGATGACAGCATCACCGAGACAACCCTTTCCTATAACTCTTCCTGCATTAAGGGTGGGGAGATTTACCTGAACTCATTTCAGTAATGCATTTGATTGTTGAAGAGCACCACTGGAAATCCCTGCAGATCAGACAAATCAGACAGACTTTTCGACTACAGCATTTTCTCAGTTCTGCTCTTCGTGCACCACGGAAAGGTCAAAGCCCCGATGTCATCCTGAAAGTCGCTCCATCATATCATGAAACAGGCTTAATCAGGAAGAATTATTGTTACCTATTATAACTTTCATATATGTGAAAATACATGACGTTATCAGGGCCGGGATTGAACGCAGTGTGAGTTTATCAGGGGCCGTTTCCTCCATGACGTGACGAGACTTTGACGTGGTAAAATCTGACCTTTGATAACAAACGGTATGGCGAAATATTTTGGGAGTAAAATAGAAGTGGTGGTTATGGGATATTTAAAATGTATTAATTTGAATGTTACACAAATATAAGTGTTAAGGTGAGTGTCTCACTGAGCAATGAATGTTTGGTGAAAGCGTCGACTAGCGATACACTTTTTTTGACGACTTTGATCTATTCGCCATGTACTCGTCATTTAGTGAGATAGTAAACGGCAGTTTGTTGACGACTTTCTGGTGACTTTTTAGTGATGTTCTGGTAAAAAATTGACAAACAGTTCACTAACTGTTCACGAATCCCTGTGAACAGTCAGCGACATTTTGGCCAAATCCTCACCGAGTCACCTTCATACAGCATCACTATTCTGAGAGCTCACAAACTATTCACCAAAAATTCTGGAAGTATTCTTCTCCAAGTTGCCAGATTTCTGAGGGAGCGGAATGATTAAAGAACAGTTGTCGCCACAAAGAACATTTGCAGACTGCTCGGAGAAGAGTTACTGAGTATTTAAAGACAATACGCGACCCGTCACAGCAAAGTGGGTATTAAGTCGGAAATTATTAAATACTTTGTTGAATTTTAAACACAGTTTTCTCCAAAGTTGCATGTTTAAAAGGCTGAAAATTGATGGCAGGATTTGGGTAGTTACTCCAAAGCTAGACAAAAATTTGGTATCATACAAAAAAGGTACCATTCACTCATTTCTGAACCGCTTAATCATAATCAGGGTTGTGGGGAGGCTGGTGCCCATCTCAGCCAACTCTGGGAGAGGGCAATGTACACCATGGACAGCTCACCAGGCTGTCACAGGGCAAAATGGTACCAATAACTAAAAATTAATAATTTCCTACTTAATATCCACTTTGCTGTGATGGGTCACATTTGGCTAAAGGACATTATTATACTTTTCTTCACCTAAAACTAGACCACAATTCTGCAGGACATAAATGATTAAAAATAACTGGAAATGCATTCTGAGAGTGCAGACCTCCACCAAGATATTGTAATTTGGTCTTTACATGGCTTATAGTGGCCTGTTTCGCAAGTATCTTTGAGCTTTATTTTTTTCTCTCTGCGCGTTCTGGGTGATTTCCGCCTCTTTGCACTATTGTTCAGTGTTAAAAAATCTTACAGAACCCTCCTGGGTCCAGATCCGGATCACGCTCCAAATTTAATCAGTTCTTTATTGGCCCAAGACCCACATTAGGTGAAAACTTAATGGAAATCCATCCATTAGTTTTCCAGTTATCGTGGTCACAGACAGACAGACAGACACGACCGATCTTTTCACCTCCTTCTTGGTGGAGGTAATAAAGATGCTCATCTAAATACCAAGACTAAATTTAAATCACCTCCCAGAATGAACATTTGTATCTACAAGGCTATATTTTGTACCATCGTTAGTCCTTTAGATCTTCTGGAAACGTTTGCTTGCTCTTACCTGATCACAGACCAGTTCCCATTTCTTTTCATTATCGTACTGACTCAGAAGTGTCATCTTATCAGGAGGCAGGTTCATGGAGCTCTGCGAGAGAAGAGAGGAGAAGGAGTCAGAATGAAACAGGGATGTTGAACAGTCATGCCGAAACTGCAAACAGAATCATAATCTACTGCTTGACGAGCTTGATTTTAATATTTGTAATGACATTCTTTGTAATGATGTTTGCGGTATCAGCTATAACAGAATTCTAGCTTTAAAGACAAATTTAATTGCTTACTCCAATATTTTTCAGTTTAGTTTTATCTAAAGTGTGTGTAGAGTGCGTATGATTACCACACACAAGAATTTCGAGATTTGTTCCTGTATTGAGAAAAAAACAAAAATCCCACCGATTTTAACTCGTATATGGAAGACCAACGATATTTGGTTAACTCTGTCACTAAAATGTTTACATTTTCAAAAATTTCGTATTATTTCATCCTAAAACTTTAACCACTGGTTCCACAATTCAACGATCATTAATACATATTTACAGATTATACATACAGAGAAGGTCCTGGGTTCAAGTCCGGGGCTTGGCGAGGGCATTTCTATGTGTTTGCATGTGCTCCCTGTGCTTGTATG